>VYZT01026477.1:147585-330441 GCA_013400735.1 Pomatostomus ruficeps
GGGCCGAGGGGAGCGGAGCGGGCCGAGGGGAGCGGAGCGGGCCGAGGGGAGCGGAGTGGCAGAGCCCCCGCGCCGCTGGGGCAGCCTCGCTTGTGGCCGTGTCGGGCCCCGGGGGTCGCGCCCTGCGCCGCTGGGGAGCCACGCGAATGCTTTGTGTCGCCAAATAAAACGGGCAGATGGAGTTTGCTTTCCTTTCCCCTCGCTGTGATTGAAGTGCTCCCACAGTCAAGCACCAGAGCAGTTTGGGAAATGGCTCCTTTCCTGTGCTGGTGCCTGGGCTCCAAGGATTGCACCAATAACTTTATTTCCCAGGAAACTTTTCCTCGCCTGGTACAACAGGTGAATCGCTCCAAACAGAGCCTAGAGACCCTTGAGAGGCAGAGACAGAGTCAGAGCAGCGGGTATTTGCTTTATTCGATGCCGGGTGCGCGGGCGATCCCTCCTCCAAACACACACGGCACTTTTACACAGCCCAATATATGGTTTCATTTAATGTATATTCATCACATTCCTTGGGATAGGCGTGGTTATACAAATTCCTTCTGAGAGGTTATTATCATTAGCATATGCCATGTATCCCACTGAGAAAGGCTCCTCTTCTTCCTCGAGGGTCCCTCTGATGAGCTCGTTGTCTTCATCACGATGTACTTTTCACCTTTCTTTCTGGAGCCTGTGTAGTCCTTCGTTGGCTGGTTCAGCAGTTTCTGCTTTGCTTTCAACAGGTCCTGTTCCTCTTACCTTAACAAGATGCATTCTGTTTCTCTTATCTTAACGAGATTAAGGCGCATCCTGCTTCTTAGGTTTTGTGATTAACATTTGTTGACTCTTTAATAGTTAACTCATGCTTACATGAGCTAACTTATTGATCAACCACCTTCTCACAGGCTGATGTTTAATCACACATTCCACAGTTAGGTTGGAAAAGATGTCTGAGATTGTTGAGTGCAGCCTGTGCCCCAACACCACCATGTTATCTAGACCAGAGCACTGAGTGCCATGTGCAGTCTTTCTTAAACACCTCCAGACCGGTGATTCCACCACCTCTTTGAACAGCCTATTCCAATATCTAATCACCTTTTCTGTGAATAAATTCCTCCTGATGTCCAACCTAAACCTCCCCTGGTGCAGGTTGAGGCTGATTCCCCTTGTCCTGTTGATGGTTCCCTGGGAGCGGAGCCTGACCCCCACCTGGCTGCACCCTCATGTCAGGGAGTTGTGGAGAGTGAGAAGGTCCCTCCTGAGCCTCCTTTTCTCTAGGCTGACATTGTGAGGTCTCCCACCTACTGCTCACAACTCTGGGCTTTCCAGCAAGAATTCATAAAGGTTTTTTTCCACTTTCCCCCCTCTACTTCATGATAAAGTGCCATGCAATTACAGATCAATTACTGTGACCTAGGATGGATCTAAAAGCTCTGGTCTAGCAGGAGGATTTGAGCATAACCTCAGTCTTGGAACCTGAAGTTTCTTTGTGTCTGGAGTTTAGCTTTGGAAAAAATGTCTTTTGAAGTAACCATTCACAAACCAAGGAAAGACTAAATCCTCAACTTCCTGTGCGTGGGGTTTACTCATGAACCTGCTGTGTAAGGACAGGAACCACGTCTTTTCATCCTCCATTCCCCCACTGCTCCTAAACACATAAAAACTGTCATATAAGGATTTATTCTTCATTTTAATCCAGAATCTTACATTAAAAAGCTGAAATTCTCATGTGGAATGCCCTCTCCCATTTATCATGTTTCCTCTCTGAAATGTCTGTATTTGGAAAACTTACTCTGAAGTCTTCTAAGTGTTTATTTCTCCTCCTTTAAAGGAAGTTCAGAGTGTATTAGCAAGGCTGCAGAACTTCTCTCTTTCTGTAAGCTACGTGCAATTTTGGAAATTCCCCTGTGTTATTCATAAAGTGAGGAAATTTTGGTGTGGTTTTGCGGTTTCTCACTGCAATGTAGTTTACTATTGAAACATTAAACACAAGCATTTACATACATTTTGGGGAATACAAGAACCTTGCTGCTACCTGGAAGTTAACTTGCTCATAAATATACACTGCGATTGGAAAAGAGTCTTTAATTTCCTGCCTGTCACCAGACTGGGCAGGGTGGAATGTTCGGTGTAAAATGAGCTATCCGGTGTCTTGCAGACAGCTCTGGTGGGGCTGGGGAAAACAGATCTGCAGGGAGATTTTTTATTACCTTAATTCTGAGGCATTTTTTCCAGCACTGGCACGCTCACTGTTTCCTACACACCTTTTAACTCTAGAGGAAATGAAATACCATCCCTGGGAAGTGCTGGTAATAAATATATACGTGCAACCCAGGAAAATAAGAAAAGCATAGTGTGCAGCCTGACAGCTCTCTGATCCCTGCTGTCTTGAGACAGGCAGAGAAGGTCCTGACCCAGCCTTTCACTGAGGAAATGATAACTCTCTCTTTCCAGCAATGCAGCTTCACTGCCTGCTTTGACACTCTGTCAGGGACAAAAATGCATATTTTGTGCATGGGTTTTAGGAGCAAGTTCTGAATTTTAATACATTGGGTGCCCACTTTAAGCCATTCTATCAAGCACACCCTCTTAACTCATCTGCCTATGTGAAAAATGGGAATAGATAAAGGGCTCTGTGATGATTAATGAACGAAGGGCTGTTCATCAGCAAATCTGAAGGTTTGGTTTCTTCACAATAAGCTGCAGTGTTTTATCTCAATGCCCCAGCTAAGACAGAATATGTGAAATAAAACCCCAAAAACCGAAACTGAGAAGATCCATGCTCAGCTATCTTTGGTCCATCTCAGAGCAGAGGTTTAGCTCAAACCGCAAGTTTAACACAGGGCTGTGAGGGGCCCAGAACGTCCATTAATTTGCAGAGCAATTGATTTACAAGTTATGAGCACTTTCAGATTGGAGTTATTGCATGTCAGCCAACACACTGCTTGGAATAGCCCCTAAGTAAGAATAAATAAATAAATCTGAAGGTGAATGTATGATTGGCTATATAAATACAAATGTGTATAAATATATATACACAATTACATAACTTACTGTCCTAAAATACTACACAGTATCTTTGGGTAATAAAACAAAATGAGAGGATCCTACATGTACAATATACCTGAAGGCAAGGATGTTTTTTTTTAAATCAATATGACTGGGGTAAAACAAAAATTGTTTCATTGCTATATAAGAATCTCATTTATTTATTGATGTGACCAACTTAGTCTCTGTCTTGGTGCCGTAAATCATACTTTGGTGTTTACCTCAACATAGTAAATGAAAAAAAAATTAAAAACTCCCCACCCCCCAACAGTTCAGTGAATGCTTTACCAGGAGAAACTAGGACAGGTTAAGCGATGCAAAACATGCTGGTGTGTAATTAAGGAAGTTTAAGCTGCTTTGTAAGAGCTGCCTGTTGTGCCTGCTCTTATCACATGCTAGGCGAAAGCCTGATATTATCTCATGTGCTTCGAAGTCCCCACCTAAATTACCTTGTGGTATTTGGTTCCTGTAACCTTGCTCTGCGAGGAGTCAAAGGCAGGGCTGAGGCTTTTGCCTGTCGAGGTTTAACCCCAGCCAGCAGTCAAACCCCTCACAGCTGCTCCCTCGTTCCCCTGTCAGCGGCACTGGGATGAGAACTGGAAGGGTAAAAGCGAGAAAACTCTTGGACTGAAATAAATTGAGATAAAGACAGTTTAATTGGGAAAGTAAAAGGTGTGCATGCACGCAAAGCAAAACAAGGAATGAACGCAGTGCCTCCCATGGGTGGGCAGCTGTTCAGCCCTCTCCAGGGACCAGGGCTCCATCACATGTAACAGTGACCTGGGAAGACAAACCATCACTCCAAACATCCCCCCTTCCTCCAGCAGGGGAGCGGGTTAAATGCTGCTGGTGGCAGATCAGCTGCAAGGCTGGACCACTGAAAATGGCCTGATTCCCTGTAAGGTTTGAGCTATCCCCTGAGCACTCGTTTACCCGCTTTCCTCCCTCCCACACCTCGGAGGTAGGATGTGTACTTTTCCTCCCCAGGCAAAACACAGCCTTGTAAAAGATTATTTTTTACAGAAAAATCCCTGTGCCATGGGGACAAACCTTGTAGGCAAATCAGAGAAGGCAGTCATCCTCAGACCACCTTGAGCATCACTGTACTTTGAAAGCTCAGAAGCCCTGGGGAAGGAGAAGGTCAAGAGATCACACAGGAACAAGATACAAAAGAGTGCCAGTCTCACAGCAACTTCTGTTGTGAGACTGTGGGGTGCCTCTGCCTCACGGGGTGCGTGTGAGCTGCTCACACTGCCAGGCACTGCCTGCACTGCCTGCGTGCTCTGTTCCCTGCCAAGGAGCTCCTCGCTGCCTGCAGGGCTCTCGGAGGGTGAAGGTGCTCGGAGGAGCAGCTGTGCTTTCCTCACAGAGGAGAGGCATCGCAGGCTGTGCCAGCTCGGAGAGCCTTGCTGGGTGAGAAACCCTGCAGCACGCAGCGCTTCTGCCTCGGCGTGTGTGAGCAAACAGCAGCGGAATTGGGGTAGAAACAGCAGAATCAGTTGTTACTCCGTAAGGTGCTAGCATGGAAATAATCGGCATCAACACAGCCGTGTGGCACTGACGTCAGGCCACTGTCCTGAGGCTGCCACAGTGAATAGGCACAAGCTGTCCCATATGCCAGCACATGGAGCCCTTGTCCTGCTGCCAGGGATGGTGCTGATGAAGTGCTGGACACCCTCAGGTCTCACACGTTCTCCTGGGGCTCAGCAGGGCTGCCCCTCTGCTGCCAGTTCATGCAGTTTCTTGGGGTAAACCCATGGGGATCCCATGCCATGTTGTGGGGACAGCAGGGACTCCTGTCCTCACAGGTGAGCAATGCTAGGACGTTGATGGCTCAGGATCAATAAAACCTGAGCAGTTATTATTTAAAACTTCCCAGAAAATCCATGTATCACATGTACATGTGCTCCTGTGATGAGCAGCTGAGGACTCTGGGCTTGCCTGGTTTGGAGGGAGGGAGCCTGAGGGGTGACCTGATTGCACTCTGCGGCTTCCTGAGAGGAGGGAGACACGGAGAGAGAGAGGTGCTGAGCTCTTCTCCCCAGGATCCAGAGGCAGCACGTGTGGGAAAGGTTCAGTGCTGCACCAGGGAGGTTTATACAGGACATCAGGGTGCATTTTTTTGTGGAAAGCCTGGAACAGGTTTCCTGGAGAGGCAGTCATTACCCAGGCCTGGCAGCGCTTGAGGCATTTGGACAATGCCCTCAACAACGGCACAGCCCTGAGTTGCTCAGGCAGTTGGACCAGAGGGTCGTTGTGAGCCCCTTTCCACGAAATATTCCATCCCATCCCATATCCCATATCCCATCGGGACGGGCCCTGCGCCGCCACCTGGTGGCGGGCCCCGTTCACCGCCGCTCTCCTCGAAAGCTGCGGAGCCCATCCTGGAAAACATCTGGAAAACACCTGGAAAACATCCTGGAAAACATCCTGGCTCAGCACGCACACAGAACGATACCGGACTGGCCACCCGGTGACCCAGTCCAGCATCTCACTGGGCTTTAAACCGAGGCATCGGGAGCACCAGGGGCTCGGCAAACCGGAGCCAACCCCGCCTGTGCAGCGCAATGAACCGCGGGGCTGCCTGCTGGGAGCTGGAGGAGAACCGGGAGGAACCCCTACAAGAGGTCACAGAGACCAGAGCGACCCAGGGAACAAGGCAAACCCCGCAGCCAGGCAGCGTGCGAGCAGCAGCTCGGTCGCACTGTTCCTGCTGATCAGAAAACACAGCGATAAAGGGACATGGGACAGACCATTGCCAGCACTGTTTGCCTCGTACCGAGGGCTGAGGAGCCGTACCTGGGGCACTGCGAGCAGAAGCACAAGCAGCAGCGTTGTGTCCTCGGGCTGCAGTTCTGGAGTGCCTGCGCAGAGACCCCCGTGCTGCACAGCCACCAGCAACACAAACTGTTGAGCAACCCAGGGCAGCCCGTACCCAGACATTTTTGAGCACTTCCCCGCCAGCTTTTTTAGTGGGCTCAGCTGGGTTTGCTTTAGGTGAAAATGCTGCCATCTGCTACAATTATGTAATTAACCTGCATAGTTCAGATTTAATGATGCTCATTAAGGTTGAGTGTTTTTATTGGCTAACTGCTGTCACCAGTTTTGCACGGAACTGCAAAGGCAACTCTTGAGGGGCATAGTTTGAAGCATAATTAGCAATATGTGAGTGGTGCACAGGGGTATGAGGGAAGGCAGAGGACAGGTGGGAGCTTTGTTTTATTCTGTGCTAAGGCTGGAGTGCAGGGAATGAATTGCAGAAGTTCTGTTACAGCTGGGTCACTAATGATCATCAGCTCCAGCGGTGTGGCAGCAGATTTGGGGTGTGTGTGTCAGGACATCACAGGATCCCTTCCATCCACGGCTGCCTATGTGATTCCATTTCCTCAGCCCTACCTCCTCCAGCTCCATTCCCAGTATTTCTCCATTTATCCTAACATTAATTAATGAGGGTGGTTTTGCTGCAGGCCTTTCTCAAACAGTTTAAAAAACCATAGCAAATAAAGTATTTAATTAAAGAAACTGCCCAGGATCAAAAACTATGTGGCTTAATTTGCCTGTGCATGTAAGACTCCTAAAAATTAGGCTGTAATGCCATAAAAATTTATAACTACTGTTCATACCACCTTCAACTACAGCTGTTATTCAACTTTGTCCAAGAGGAATGTCTGCAGTTCCCCCACCGTTTCCTGTGAACTACCTTGTGGAGACTGAAGGCTGGACTCAATACCTCAAATACATGGAAATAATCTGCATCACAAGGTGTTACAATCTTCCATAACCCAACAATTTATTTAAACTTACATCACAATGAGAATCTAATAATAAAATACATCAGTTCACACCAGTCTGCATTGCCATTTTTAAAGGGTAAGCATCTTTTTTCACTTTATATTAAAACTTTCTGGAGGTAAAAACTGCTGCATTGTACCCACAGTTCTTGAAATCTATCGTAACATTAGGCAGGTTACAGAGGAACTTTCAGAGCTAATTACACTTCAGTTAACCTCACATTTTTGGCACATCTGAATGCTTTTTATTTTCTTCTTAACATAAAATAATTCTATAGCAAGTCAGAGAATCATGGACATAAAGCATCACTATCCAGTGGCAAGTGCTGCCTAAAAGCATACAAAAATTGCATCATTTGGTTACAAAATAGATATTTTCTTAGTTCTTTATCCCAGCGCTTAACGCTGAAGTGCCGTGACAGAAAAGGGCCAGGAACAGGGCCGGCCGTGCTGAGTTGTTGCTGGTCCCTTTGCTGCAAGGCTTGGCTTGAGTCAATCCCAGAGTGATGTGTTAACAAGATGTTGATGGCTTTTGCCTTGCCAGGCCATTCCTTTCAAAGCACCCTCCAGCAGGTGCGAGGCCACCCGTAAATGTCACCCTCTCCCTCACAGCGCTGCTGCTCCAGTGACAAAGTGGACACGGCTTTGGACAGGTTCAAGAGGGGCTGTGTTTCTGCAGGCCCTGGCGCTCGAGTGGCTACAAATCTGAGGGCTGCTGAGCCACTGCCAGGCTGGATTTCTTCTGCCTGACACCCCAGCAGCTGCTTCTTTAGGAATTAAAACATTTTCAAGCAGGGATCAAACGCTGATGGTAGTAGCGTGCCCGGCACGTATTTGCACAAGTGTTCGCAGTTACTTGCAGGAATTTTTAAAACGTGTAGGTTGCGGTTTAGGTGATTTTTGTCGTACACCACAAACCCCAGCTGCTCTGAGTTTCTGATGTTGTATTAAAAATAAAAAGCAGTCCATGGTACTTGCAGCCAGAGTAAGTTTTTCCCTGGCTTTTGAGCTGTACTGCATCAATCAGAGTCTGGCACTTTAATCAGTGATTGTTTGATGTTTCACTCATTGCCAGCTCCATGTACTGATATTTATTTTGATGATTTTTTTGAGATGGCTCTTCCATTGATTATGTCCCTTCCGCTCACATTGCTCTGGTCGTAACAGAGAAATATGAATGAACTGCTGCAGTTAAGGAGAGACTGACTTAGCAGAAGAACAATAAGCATGTTACAGCTTTCTGGCTGTACTATGGCTAGATGGTCTCTTCACTTTAGTGGGAAATAAACATTTCTGCTTCTCATGGCAGGGTTGCATTCTGCGCATCTTTCCAAAGCCCAAATCAAACCAAAGATCTGGCCCATTTTCTTGATTCAGCTTTCCTACTCATCCTTTGCAGAATCCCCTGATCTGATTTTGGTGAGACCAGTAAGCATTCCCAGAAGGATTTTATGGCTGCTAGGAAGCATCTCTTAGAGACAGAGAACTTTCTTAGAGACAGCAAACTAAAAGAAAGGATCGTAATACTTACTCCATTAGAGAAAGAAAGAAATTACAGAGAGAATAGAACAGTTGTTGATGGGGAGGTTTGAAATTACAGTAAGAGAAAATTCAAGGTATCCATGGTGCTCTTTGCACGTATGTCCTGACCCTGAAAGGCAGCCCTGACAAAAACCCTTCAAAAATCAAACTCACTCCCAGAGTCAGTTTTTCCCTCACGTCCACAGTGAGACTTTATCCCTGCGCTGATCTCCATTTCCCACTCGGCAGTTGCTCTGAACACAGCTCAGGTGAGTGGGGTCCTTGGGAGGCAGGACACGGAGCAGCTTTGGCCGGGCTGGTCAGGCTGCGCTGTGGCTGGAGCTGCCACACCTCTCCCTGTGCAGAGGGGAGAGCTGCTGGGGCCCATGGGTGTCGGCTGAACCCCTTCACGTGGACAAAGTGCAACTTCTGCTGGCTGGGAATCTCTGGGGAGCCAGGCAGCTGCTCAGTGCCGGCCACAGCCCAGCTCACACCCGTGGCTCAGGTGACAGTGGCAGTAAAAGCTGATCCGGTGCAGGAGTGTTCTGGCACCCGCAGTATTTCCACGCTCTTTACAACCTTTGCGAGTTAAAGTGTCAAGGTGTGATAAACTATGTAGCAGTGCATTCCTTACATTTCATATACAAAAAGGGCTCAAGACTGGGAGCAAGAAGGCACAAACTTGGGAAATAACATAGCTGAGGAGTTTACACAAAAGTACTATGTCATTTATTAGGCATCACTTAGCACTTATTTCACATTTTGCCCCCAAATTACCCAAAGCAACATAAATTTCTCCACTTCCTTTCCCTTCGCACCCTTCTTTTGGATAAAGCTGCCTGTGCTCTATAGATACAGTTGCTGCAGAATATAACGTGAACACAGATAAATACAACATACACAGCAAAAAATGTATTATAGTATTACAATAGTCAAATAACGTAGTTAGCCTCAAGCTACGGCAGTGCCTGTGTGCTCCAGGGAACCAGTTCACGAACGGCAAGCGGTGCCACTGTACAGGAGCAAACCAGCGTGGGCAGTGCTGGGACGAGAAGGGGCTGGGGAGGCTCTCCGGGTGCCTGGGTGCAGTGGGTCACGGGGATCCGCTCACCTGGAACTCCCAGCCGGGGCCTCGGAGCTTTCTTCAGCCGGTATCAGTCCAGCGGCGGGTCCTTGGAACACCTTTACGTCTGTTCATTGTGCATACACGTGAAGTCACCCCACATTCCTCATGTTAGGCTATGTTTTCTTTATATATATATATATAGACTTTTTTTTTAACCTTTTAGCTTTTGAAATTTTTTTTCTTACAACTGTTAAAAAAGTTTCATGGTAAAAATAGCTCACTATATGATACATATACCCAAAGTGGTGCGATACTTTATATAATAAAAGATGAAAATAGTCACTTTCCATAATAAAAATAAGTTCTATTTTTTGCTTATTTTACAATATACTTAATAATTCTTTTCTTCTTCTTCACTCTGAAAGTAAATAGGTCCCGTTTTGATAGCGCTTCTGAGTCGATTAAAGTGGCAAGAGACTGGAGAATGGCTTATAAGCACTTTGAGCAGCCGCATTCCACGTGTCTCTCCAGTTCTTCCGTGAAGGTGGAGCCGTCCACGCACTGGAAGAAGTATTTCCGCCGCTTGCTGCGCAGCGGGACGCAGCACTGGCCGCCGCCGCAGCTGCCGCGGCACTCGAGGCGCGGCACCTTGGAGGCCGTGGCACACGTCGTGTAGCCCTGCTGCTTGCGGACCACCTCTCGAACGACGTCGCCTTGGCAGAGGTTCTCTGCTGGGACAGCGGGGATGGAAAGGAGAAAAAAAAAGCGTGGTAACTGTTTTGTTGGATATTCCCCCAACATCAGCAAGCAGCCCTGTGTGCATAGAGTGACTCAAGACAAACAGATGGCATGAGAAGGACCCGAATCTTTTATTGCTTTGTACCTGCCACCAAAACAGAGCTTGTGCTACACCAAATGTGTAATATCCAGTGCGAGGCTGAGGCTGAGCAGCGCTGCTGGCTTTGATCAGCAGCCTGGAAGTGTTTTCGTGAATGCTGAGTGTTGAGCCTGCAACACTCCTGCAAAATAAGAATTAGTATGACCACGTCTGCTTCTCAGGAGCAAAGGTCAGCCTGCTCTGCATGGCACTAGTGGCCTGGGATACCTGAAAGTGTCTGTGCTGCTCTGCAGTCCCTGTGCAGCAGCCAGATACATTTTGGTGATGTCTGTGTGTAAAAGTTGGGAAGTCTGTGGCTCATTCACAGGAAAGGCAAAACCTAAATAAAAATAATGTAATCCAGCTCCTTCCTTCTGTACAGAAACAAAAAAAGGCAGAAAGGATGCAGCTAAAACTCAGTGAGTTTCGAGGGAGTCTTTTCAGGTCAGGGCAGAAGAGTTGGGCCTCTGCCCTAGTAGGAATGTCCAGCATGATCTGTGGGATTCCCCTGGAAACCTGCCCGGTGAAGGAGAGAGCTGAGAATCTTTCACACCACTTCAGGTGAGCAGCTCCTCCTTGGTAAGACCTCTCTTCCCAGCAGTGCAAATAACTGATCCCTCTTTCTGAGGGTAAACTCACAACAACCTCTTCTTTAAACATCCCACCCAAATCCTGGGAGCAGCAAACCCTCAGGATTCAGGAAATAGAGAATAAAACTCCTCGCTACAAGTCCCCATTCTCTATGAGACAGTAGCTACCTGCTGCTGTGTGGTTATGTTCTCCTCCCTGTACTGCTCTGCAGAGGCTGGCTTAGCTTTACCTGCTATTTGCCAGTCCCCCAAGTCCGAGTGGCAGGGAAGAGAGGTGTAAAGCAGGTGTAAATCGGGTGTAAAGCAGGAATGCAGCAGCACAGCTCCCGGCCCCAGGCCAAGCCTACCTCTGTCACAGAGCTCTCCGATGTAGCCGGGGTCACATTCACAGTAGGGCTCCCCATGCTCCGAGAGCTTGCACTGCCCGTGGCTGCATTTCAAAGTCCTGCAGGGGGCTGAGGAATTGTTCCTCTTGTCGCAGTACGTGCCCGTGTAGCCCTCCGTGCACTTACAGGTGTAAGCAGCGCCGGCCGCCGCGCACTTCCCGTGCAGACACCTGGAGAAACAGAAGCAGTCAGAGCTGGTCCTTGCTAGATGTGGAAGTTCCTTTTCCCAGAAATGTTTTACTTTGGCATTTCTGCCCATTTAATTCCAGGACACCAATCCAAAAACAGCAGCTCAGAGTCAAACACTCTGGAGAAAACGGTGACTTTTCAGTGAATGCTGGATAACGTTCAGAGAATAGACTTAGAATTTGTGAACCTAAGTGGAAAACATGAGGCTCTTCTGTGGGCACAGCCCAGGGCCTGGCACCCACACCAGACAGCTCACATTTACAGCACCAGCACGTGGAACTGAGTGCCAACAATCCAGCCGCATGCCCAGGCTTCCTGAGCAGAGTTACTGCACCAATAATATCAGGTGATGAAAACCAGTGTGATAAATGAGGGTGCTTGTGGCAGAGCTGTGCACAGACTTATCACGGGCAGCTGTAGCTGAGGGTTCCCTGGCTGCTGGGGTTTGCAGCAAGCTCTGGCATTTCCGAGGAACACCACAGGGTGGGGTGTTGATCCTTAGCAAGTTCTCTGACACCATCCCCACTTCTGGGACAGCGACAGACTTGAGATGGACTGAGAACAGGGAGGAAAGCAACTCTCTCCAGCCAAGGAAAAGCTGCTCAGGGCTTATAAACCTTTGGCATAACATAACTTGACATAAACCCACGTCTCTCTTGTTTTTATTTTCTTTCTAGTACTTTAAAATTATTCCCTGTTTATGTGGAATTTCTGTACATTTAAGTTTTAAGCTTTGAACTAAAAGGACAAATTATAAGAGCAGTTTCAATCAGGTCCAGACATGCAGAATACTGTAATAAAGGGAGTCTATACAGAACAGTATTTTCTGCCCCACAAACCAGAGGTTACCTGATCTTTGCAGGTGCATTTCCTCAGTGAGATTAACCTGTGAGTGTTGGAGCAGACACCTGGCAGCAGCGCTCCACACTCCCCAGGATACACCCGGTGTGGCTTTAAAGAGACAGCTCCAAAAGGCTGCAGTGACTTCAGGAAAGGTGGGACAGTGTGTGAGCATTAAAAACCCACACAGCTACCTTCCTTAGCAAGGGGCTGTGTTCATGATTGCCCTACCCTCCCTGGATTATGAAAGAAACAATCCCTCCTCATGTAAACATCTGGAATGCCCTTATTTTTCTCTGTCCAACCACAACAGCTTTGTGTTGACATTGGAAATTCAAGGAAACATTTGAGTGTTCATACCTTTGGTTTGTAAACTGTCAGGTGCTTTTCAACACCTTCCAGGCTTCGGTGCTTTGCAGAATTAGAACCAGAGGCAAGTTTAAAATGGTACCTTTGCCAGGTTAAATTTCTGAGAGTGATTATTCACTGCATCAATTTACCTGTCAAAAGTATGTGCTCGTGAAAAGCGCCTTCCAAGACAGCAACTGAAGTAACTTCTAAAACAAAAGTACTTCCATCTGCTTATGGAACAACACTGAAATATGCAGCCTGCTGCTCTGCACGGGCCTGTTTCCTGTGTATTGGCCATAAGAAAGCTATTCACCCTGTGTTTCTGATGGAGATGTGGTTATTGAGCCTTTGAACTGGAAATACTTTACACTCACGCTCCCTTCACATGCAACACCACGCTATCCTTTAAACTTGCACTTTAAAGGGCTGTTTCAAAGTGTAATATTTAAGTCAGCTATTTGGGAAATTTAAAACTGCTCACATTGGAGTGCATAATGGTCTTTAGGGAGTCAGTTTGAAGACTGGGCCCAGTGCTGCTGGGAGAAACCCCCTAAAACCTCCCACTCACAGGCAGCTCTGCTCTGCATCCGTGCAGGCGCTCAGCTCCTGGGGTTAAGCCATGCCCATTAACAGGAGGTGTTGTACTTTAATGTGCAGAGTCACAGCTGCAGGTATGACCTGCAGCATTAACACCTGAGCTCCTTCAGGACCATGAGCTCCTCTGGCGAGTCAGCAACGTCCGAACAAGAAGTGGAAATTGAGAGCTGCCACAGATGCTGACCCACAACTGTCAATAGCCTCGTGTGGGAGCCCAGCACCTCCAAAACCAGTCAGATGTGGTTTTGCAAGATGAAATGTGAAATATGCATTAGCTGTAAAGCTTTTGCTCTCCCATCGGCATTTGTTTGAGCTTACTTGTGGTTGAGACACGGATCTCCAACTTCCTGGTCACACAGAGGGCCCATCCAGCCTGGGTGACATTCACAAATCACACTAGTTTTCTCCAGCGACCGGCAAATCCCGTGCTTGCAGATGTTACAGGATTTGCAGCCTGGAAGGACTCCCAGTGACTGCTGGGGCAAATCCTTGAAGTCCTGCAGCTCGTTGTTGATGCGGACGTCGTGAATGCACCCATGGAAACCATTTGGTGTCTTATCTGCACCCTGGCGCAGGGATGATAATCCAGTAGAGGTTGGGATCCCTTCAGATAAAAGCAGAAGGGGAAGGTTCACTTACACGAATAATACATAAATTATAATTGCGAAGGCTTCTTTTGTCACAACCCCTTAAAACCTTTGAATAACTAATTTGCATAGGACCTTTGTAAGGTACCACAGTCTCATTGTCCTCATTCTGGAGATGGTAAGAAACAAATATAAACTCATTTGCCCAATCTTCTGTAAGAAGTACATGACCCCCCAACCCCCCAAAAAAGAAAAACCAAACCAAACCAAACTAAACCAATTTTTTTGGCTGATGGCCACGTGTTCCTGTCCTTACATAATGTTCCTTCTCTACAGTTTAACAGCAATTATTCTCCTGGAAGGTTTAGGGATGCCATTTGTCAGCAGGTAGCATCCACCTCTGGGATGCAACGAGGCAGTTTGGCTTTAGTGGGTCACAGTGTTAACTGAGGGAGTGGTAAGAGTGCAGCCCATGGAAACCAGTGCAGGAAAGCTCTAAAGACAGGGAGCAGCACTTCAAGGGCCAGCCCAAGGCTTTGTGGTGAGCACATCCCATCTTGTTCAAGTGCTTGGAAGAGTTTGGATGGCCAGCAGGTTCTTTTGGTTGTTGTTTTATGCCTTCCCAATGACACCAGCTTGGATGTGCAGCTGCATTAGCACAGGCAAGTGCTTCCATTTTCAGCCGTGTGAGGCCTCTGAACTTGCTGTCCACCTGTAATGCCACTGTTAGAGGTTGTCTGAAAACAAATCCAGCGTCTGTTTAAGTGTGTGCTAGGAGGAAGGTTGGTGTTTAAGTGTGTGTTAGGAGGAAGGTTGGTGTTTAAGTGTGTGTTAGGAGGAAAGTTGCTGTTTAAGTGTGTGTTAGAGGAAAGTTGCAAGAGCAGGTGATGTGGCTGGGGAGATGGACAAAGCCGTGAGCACCTGAAGGTTCAGGCCTGTATTAACATTACTCAGGAACAATTGCTCTGGGGTAATTTAATCTAATTTAACTACACCTCCTGCAGAGGAAGGGCAGCTGGCTTCCATGGGAGGGCTGCACATGGAGAGGGGGCACACGCAGAACAGTGAGGGTTTAGAAAGAAGCAAGAGGAATTTTAATAGGCAACAGAAAAAGTCTCCACTGAGGCCATGGATCCCAATATCCAAAAGTCCTTCATTCCAGCCACAGGTTTTTCCTGAGAACGTTTTTAGGTACCTTTTGAGAATTACTATCGATCCACAATGCTCATCCATTAACAAATTTTTTCCATGTGATTAGTTCCCAAGTTCCCTGCGTATAAATTGCTGCAGAATTGGGATCTTTTGTGCTGTGCTAGAGGGAGAAATTGTGATGGCCTCTGCACCAGCAGATTATCTTTGATGCATAGGGCTCTTTAATAGCCTGTGACATTCTTAATAGGAGCCAATTATAAAAGCTCAGCTCTGTACAAAGCAGGATTAGCCAGTTTTCTGTTTTACAAGGGCAATATTCAGGGTTCTTTTAGAAAAGTGGTATTAAAGGAAATTATTTAGAAAAGCCTTGACCAGCCCTAACTGAAGTTGGTAAGAGTTTCTATTATTGGCTTCAATGATCTCATTAGAAAAAGCCCAAAGACTTTCTATTATCATTCTGCTGACTTTTGTATTTGGAATAGGCTGACTAAAAATTGAAGAACTCCGTGTCACTGAAAGAGAGATTTCAACATTCAGTCCAGAATAGAAGAACTAGGGGTGTTCTGGCAAAAACAATCCATTGGGCAGAGACCAGCCTTTGTTCTGTCTCTTGTAACCAGACACTTAATCAGTGGTATAGTCATTATTCTGGGCATTGTTCCCCACCCCATTTGGCCTCTTCTTCCCCCCAGATTCAGTACTTAATGTGAAAAAAATTTCTTAACTGAGGTTTTGTCAATCTACTATCTACGACTGAAACTGTGGCTTCAGTTTCCAATGAGAAGACTATTAACCAAGGTGTTCTTAGCTTGTGTTTTAGTATGTTTTCTAATCACACACCTCTTTACTTCCAGTTTTTAGACCTGTACAAAATTCCCAAGAGAAACAGTGCTCAGTTATGGTATATTTAAACCTACTGACTATTGATTTGCTTTTTTTGCCAGGTCTGGGAGCTTCTGAAATGCCAAGCAGGCTGTTCCTGCAGTGGCTGGGTGACTGCCCGGGCTGGCCCTGGGCTGGGGTGCCAGGGGAATACGGAGCACAAAGCACAACAGCAGAGCTGGGGTCTCTCTGTTTGGGGCTGCAGCCTCTGGCAGAGGGCAGAGTCCCTGCCTCCCATCCCTTGCCCTGGAGAGCCCTGTCCGTAGGATGGAAGATGATTTCTGAGAAGACACATTAAAACCTCCAGAGCAACTCACGGTACCTCCAATGTAGAGGGGCGTGTTGAGGCTGACAGAAGACTGTTTCTGGAGCTTTCCCAGGCTCTTGGGAGCTCCCTTGTCCACCACCAGGTTCAGAGTTTGATTCAGCATCACGAGTTCCACACTGTGAAACTGCCCATCATTTACTGTTTCCACGCTAAAAAGTAAAAGAAAAAAAAGAAAGAATTAGAAGATGAACAAGGAACAGCCTCTGCCTCTGTGACATCCTGTGAGCTGGTAGCACACCTTGCAGAGCTCTGGAGTGCTCTGGTGTTTGCAGTCACTGTGTTCTCAGCATTTCCTCCAGTGGGGAGGTGCAGACTGACACACAGCTGATCCCAGGCAGGCAGTACTGCCACACGTGGAACGCTTCAGAGGGCAGCTGATCAGGAGAGCAGCCACTCCAGCTGTATTTCCCAGGGCAGAAAAGCAACGTGACACATGTGTAGCTACATGACACACTGGCTTTGGTGACAAAACTACTAAAAAATCCCATTCTGTGCTCTCAGCCACAGCTTGCTCTGTCACACTGCTTGGTGCTCATGCTGCAGGCTGGATCACTGAAATAATTTCTTCTTGTACGGGCAGTTTGAACTCAAATTATCTCACAGGGGTCAGTGAGGGACTGCAGTTTGGGGTGAGACAGCAGAGGCCTCTGAAACCAGCATTTCCTCACAGTAGAAGAGTCTTGGAACTACATATCAAGGCATAAGGACAGACTGAGGTTCTTAAAGCCAGAGAAGGAATTCAGGAGGTTTTGGCTTATAAATGACCAGGGTGCTTTGTTCAATATCAGACAGCCCTAGCTGAACACCAGGGAAAATGACAAATTGCTACTCCTCCTTGGGAAGCATTAAGGTGTAGATCGAGGCTTGAGGATAAAAGAGTAGGAATTGTGGGGTGGTGGGGCAGGGAGCAGGCAGCTTCTGGGCAGACAAGATGTTAAAGTAGTGTGTATTCATTGCTTTGTTTTGAACACTGATTTTTCAGATGCATGAAGCCTGCAGCAACCTCCTAGTCTGCACCTCAAACAAACTTCATCTCCTGTTCAGTCCCCCAGGCATTACAGGGTGCAGTGATACCATTCCATTTGCATCATGCTCTCATTTTCATTTTCAGGGCAGCTTCAGCTCTCAAACCTTCATGCTGAAGGGTGAAATTCTCTAAAACAACCCGATGGCTTCACACACTCCTGAAAGCACGGAAGGGCAACGGTGGGATTACCTGCTCTTGAGCAAAGAGGGTTTCAAACCCGGGTGGTAGTTACGGATCTGATGGGATTTTTCCACTGCTGTAGGTGTAATTAAAAGGCACAGCATCTGTTCCATGTGCACTCAGCCACCAGGGCATAGTAAGAAGCTGATAACAGCAGTGGTTAGTCCCGAATCAGCCTGTGGGCTCTGTGAACTGCCCACACGCACAGTGCTGCCTGTGAGCTCCCTTTTCCAGAGCCCTCCCTTCGGGCTGGGGCTGCTGTTATGTGTGGGGAAGGACAGAACACACCAGCTGTGGGCTTTGGGCATCGTGAGGTGCTGCTTGGACAACAGCCTGGATTTGGGATTGCTGCACGTGGTGCACACCACAGCACACGGCA
The DNA here is from genome assembly GCA_013400735.1 of Pomatostomus ruficeps. Taxonomy (NCBI): domain Eukaryota; kingdom Metazoa; phylum Chordata; class Aves; order Passeriformes; family Timaliidae; genus Pomatostomus; species Pomatostomus ruficeps. Next base: position 165,356 of record VYZT01026477.1, read on the forward strand.
AAAGTTCGTTTCAACACTGGGTTTCTGCTCATTCAAAAAGCCCATAAGCTCAGCATCCTCTCCCAGGAAGTTACAAACTCACAGATTCCTTTCGGGTGATTTGTAAAGTTGCAAGGTCTCTGAGCTATTTCACCCCCACTTTCTTCTCTGTCAGTGTAGAGAAGAGACACACTCATCGCTAAGGGTGAATCACCTTTTGGATGTGGCCACCTCTCAACCTAGGTGACACCTGCCCACCTTTAGTGCCCAGTCCTGCAGAACTGATGGGTAAGGCTACTGCAGCAAGGAAACACGACCTCGACTTCAGAAACAGATTACATGCCTTGGAGATTACTGGAATTCAGTTGTTGCTGGAAGAAGTTTCATTTTTATAGTGTTTTATGGTAGACCTGACACAACCAATTATACTTGAGCAATGTCAGGCAGCAAGTCAGCACTGCAGGCATTTCTGGGGATGTGCTGTTTGAGAAAGCACGCTGCTGTTCCAGACTGGAGCTAACGTGCCTCTGCAGTGCTGCTCTCCCCACAGGTCTGTGGGATGAGTCACGAGCACACAGGCCTTTAGAAGTTCATGTGAGGTTACACAGGTCATACCGTGACAGACAGCAGTACACGAGCACCTTCACGGTGTGGCTTTACATAAATAAGGAGTTGGTTCTGCCACAGAAAAGCTCCTAGGAGAGCTCTGCTGGCTTAATCACTCACTCCTGACCTGCAGGGAAGCACTGGGCTGTGGCTGCTGCCTGTGTTCAAGATGGTGAGAGGGCCCAGGGGAGAACTCAAGAACCTGGAGCTGATGGTACCGTTCTAAGTGTTTTAAAGAAAAAACATAAAGGCTTGCCATTGCACAAAAATGCAGATCCAGTTGGTCCAGCAGACACTCTGCATTGGAGCAGTTATATCGGGGCCCTGGCAAGGGCAGTGAGTTGCGTGGGCTGGGATGAGAGGCAGAGGATGTGTGCTGGCCTCACTGCCAAAGGGGCTGCAGAACTGATGTGTAAGGTTATTGCAGCTCTGGGGAGGGCACGCCTGTCCTCACTGCACCCGAGAACTCTGCCTCGGGGCCACACCTCGAGCACAGCACTCTGTGCATTGGCAACTCAAAGGAGTCTGAAAGCAGCTGGTCCAAACTTTGTGTTTAGATACTCTGGAATTCTGCTAAGTGTCTGCTGCATTACGAGGAACAGCTGTGCTCCGGCAACGCCGACTGGGTGATCCCTCTGTGCTCCCTGCTTATCTCCCTGCTCTCTGCAATGCCTGATTCCCATGGGGGAAGTACTTGGACTTGCAGCTGAAAGGTGCGAGATAAATGGAAATGCACATGTGTGATTGTTAGTCTGTGCAGAATTGCCAGTGAAAGGGAGAAGTGGAGCCAAGCCCCATGGGCTGTGCGAGCTGAGCACTGTGGAGCTGGGATGGATGGCTGTAGGGTAGGGAGCCCTTCCCAGCGGGATCAATAGCTGGAGCTAACACACAAACCACATGGTTATCTGCAGAGGGCCAAGCTATGGCCGTTTGTCAGAGGACAACATTATCACATCTGGCAGGGCTGGCTCTTCCCAGAGCCAGGATTTCACAGGCATTCATCACCTACTCTCCACAGGGTGTGCTTTTTCCAGATTATGCCTTGGCTAGCAGGCAAACAAAAGTCTGTGAGTCCTGGGGATGGAAGCAGCCACCCCACATGGTGCTCGTGTCTTTCAGCATACCCAGAGCTGGTATTTTTGTTGGAAAGGGAGTGAGAGGTCCCAGTCTGCAGGTACACATGGATGGCTATTTCTCCATTCTCATTCTTTCACTTTTTAACTCAGAATCAAAATAATCTGTTCCTGGACTTTGAGAAACAAAGTAACTCACAGCTATCACCCAACACTGCAGTTTGTAAAGCAGATAAAGTTAGAACAGGCGAAGCACTCATTTGCTGTTTGAGAAGACAGAGATATGATAGAAAAGCTGAATATGGACAGCCGGGATGACAGGAAATCCCCAGCCAGCAGAGACTTGTGCGAGAGCACTTACTGCTGCTGCTGACGGAAAGGCATTCAGACGCCGTAGGATTCTGAGATGGAGACAACCGTGGGGGAGAGGCCAGTGGTGAGAGAAAAGCTGCACGAACTCTCCTCAGAGCCTGTTCCGTAGCCGGGCCTTTAGGAGCCTGGGCAATCGCGGGAGACAGCTGGAGACAGTGGCTTGGCCGGGGATGAAGGGCGGGCGGCCGCCGGCGCTGAGCAGCGCACGCTGCTCCTCGGCGCGGCCCCTTCCGCACCCGCCGTTCCGGAGGCTCTCATTAAAACCTTAATTGAGTCCTCACCGGGGATCAGGTGCTCTTACAGGGCTCTTCCTTCTGGAACCCCCCCGCGGGACGGGTCGGGATTTACGGGGATCCTCCAGCCAGCACGCAGCGGGCTGCCGGCTGCCAGCTCGGCGGGTGCGGGCCGGGAATATGGGGTGAAAGCAGGGAGTGCGGGATACGCGCCGGGGATGCAGGGTGAGAGCCGGGAATGCGGGATGAGAGCCGGGAATTCGGGATGAGAGCGGGGAATGCGGGCCGGCAGCAGAGGGCGCCGTGGCACCGCCGAGCCGAGCGGGGACAGCCCCGGCCCCACTCCCGGTCCCGGCTCAGGCCCCGCTCCCGGCCCAGGCCCCGCTCCGCCGCGGCTTCCCCGCCTCACGGTGCAATCAAATCAACCCGTTTGAGCCCAACGAGGGAGAGCCGAAAGGTGCGGCAGGAAGAGCCGCACCAGCCGCCTCTCCTGGAGCACCACCAAACCGTGTGCCGCTCCTGAGATCTTTTCCAAGCCATTGATACGGTCGGGGAATTTCAGCTGCCTTCCAGCCGCAGCGTTTTGTGGCACCACCAGTTGGATATTGTATAGTTGCCTACCTATCCTTGTTGAAAAAAGGGAGGAATTACGATTAAAGAGTAAACACTTGTCTCAGGATTTTCATTATTAAACTTGCTAAAAAGTAAGCAGCAAAAGGAATCAAAAGTTTCCTGTAATACAGAATGATTCCTCAGGAGCCAGGCACTGCTGCTCTGGGCTGTGCTCTGCAGCTGGTGAGGACCCACCTGGCGAGGCATTTCCCTCCTGCGCTCAGTCTCTGCATCCCTCCCCTTTCTCTTCTCTATCAAACTCATCTTTTCACAGCCCACTTTTCACGCCTTGCACAGCCCAGTGCGTTGCTCTCACTGAGGTTCCCCTCACGGAGCGCAGGCCATGGCATCTGATCAAATTTGGCCAAAAAAAGGGGAAAATGCTGGGATGAAACAAGAGCCCAGCTTCCAAAGCCTGGGGTGCAGCACGTTCTGCTCCCCCAGAGCTGCCCTCACAGGGCAGGGAGGCCACTGGAGATGGCTCCATGGAAGAGATTAAAATGAAAATTCCCTGTGGGAGGGAGCTGGCCTCTTCTGCCAGAGCAGCTCCAGCAAGGTGAGCCAATGGAGCCATTGCCCAGGGTATGCACACAGACCATGGACATGGCCTCTGCCGGGAGCTCAGACTCCAGAACACAGAGAAATGAAGGGAAAGGGATGTGTATTAAACATAAAACCCCAGGGAATATAGGAAAGAACTGATTTCCACTCTCATTTTTCAGCTATTTCTCTTCTGCCTCCTATATATTTTCTTTCCCCTCTACTCCAGCCCCAAGCACACACAGATGTTTTAAACACTGACTCCCCTTGCTGTAATACCCATGAGAGATTTAGAGCTGAGCCACTATAAATATGCCAGTGAACAGAAATGCATTAAAGGATTAAAGCATTCAATTGGAACTTGTAAAATTTGGGCTTTAGGGTCAGGCGCTTTTTTTCACTGACTAGTAATATACCTTTATTGTAGACAGCAGAGAACAGCAGGGCAGAGGAGTCAAAAACAAAAATAGCTTTAAATATCACAGCAAACCATGTCACTGAGGAGATATATAACCATCAATTATGCAAATGAGAACATTAATTCATTAGCTAGAGTCTCCAGATTTTCCTGACCTCTGTCTTAATGGGGACATGCTTCATTTGACACACAAAACAAAGGAAACACAAGGATGGTGAGAGACTGGAGAGTGAAGGCCATGGGGAACATTGAACTTAGATAGAGAACATTCAAAGTAGAAGGGAATAAACAAAATTACACATCCAAAAGAGCTTAAGGAGCTTACAGCACATGGGAGAAGCAAGCACTAGAGAAGAGGTTCCAAAATCAAGAATTCAAGGTGAGAGCTGCAGGGAACTGCGCTGAGATGTCAGCAGTCTGGGAGCTGTGAAACTCACACTGTGCCAGGCTGACTGCGAGTATCAGCAGTGATGGGTTTTCACCTTTCCGAGCTACACTTACCTCCTACCCTCAGTTCCAGCTATAATCAGTCCTTGGCCTAAAATAGATTTAAACTTCTCCATGGCAACAGAGGCAAAATCATAATTGGAGTGGTGTTTGTGCTACCTCCACAATAACACATCACTTCAAGCACTATCATCTTTAGGAGCTGAATAAAAACCACATGTTGAGAAAAAAGTATGAAAAATGCTAATGAAACACAGGACTAGGGAAATAAGAGGTGAAAGGAATATTAAAGCACTCAAGTTCACTTTCAGCTTGAAATATACTCTTTTGTTATGTTCAATCCTGTTTTACATGACTTGAGTGTTAGGTCTCTTAGGCTGAGAGTACTCGAGATTAAGAGTTTTTTCCTTGATACCTCCATTTTAATTTGCTTGGGTTCATACCTTTTCTCCTACTTAAAACTTTGCAGACCACCCAAATAAACCATCTTTCTCGTCTTGGTGTTTACAGCCCTTGAACACTGGCAGTTGATTACCGTATCTCCCTTAATGATCGTTTGGCCAGGCTATGCATATCTAATTTCCAGCCATAATTCAACTCCTGCAGCACCCCTGCCAGCAGTGAAAGTCATTGTGTTACAGCCCTTCTATGGAGAAAGCAAGGACCCTTTTTACACCCCTGCAACACACAATTAACACAATCCTGCCCCCTTTCCCTGGATGATTCATTCGTAAAAGGGTCAGACTCCCAGCCAGGGCAAACATTGCTCGTTTGCAGGGAATTCTCACAGTGTCCCTGACCTGGGTGAGGTCCCACACCTCCCTCCAGCCCCGCTGCTGGGAGCAGGAGCTGCTGGGAGCAGAAGCTGCTGCCTGCTGCACCCGCACCAGCAGAGCTGGGTACCTCGTTCTGCTGAGACTCTGTTAAAGCAAGCACAGTGGCAGTAAGAACAGCTGGAATGCACTCTTCAAGCCCAAGGCCTCTCCTGAGTGACAGATCAGAGCGTTGTTTGTTCCCTGGCCACCCTCTCGCCCAGGAAGCATTGGCTCCTCACTGCACACGGTGGTGCCACGAGCTGCTGCGTCCTGGAGTCCTCACTGTGACAGGCATCAGACAAAATAACAAACCCACGAAATGCAGACTGCAAAACCAATCACTTAGGGATTCTGTGGTGCTCTTGGGTTGGTGTGAAATCTGGTAACCGTATAAAAATGACACTGCAAAAAGCAGAGGGGAAGGCAGGCCCTGGCACAGCAGCAGCGTGGGAGTGCCACATCCTCCCCAGCAGTGCACAAGCACAGCTGTGTGTCACACACCAGGACAGGCTGTGACACAGCCCCAGCCCTGCCAGGCCTTGGAACAGAGCAGGATCCATGGGGTCCTTTTTTGCATCAAACACTACTGAAAACAGCTCTGCCATTCAGCTGGTTATCAAATCGCAGGTTCTGATGAGAAAATCCAGCAAGTGCCTTCTCAGAGCTGGTACATCAGGCAATACTTTGCAGCATCTATCCCCTTTCCAGTTCTGGGGAATATGAAGGTATCTGCCACTCAGCAGCAGGGAGCAGGGCCCCTACAGAGTGCAATTATCAGGGCATCCAGTCAGACTGAGAGAGAATGATGGGTTTTACCTGAAATTAGAGGCTAAACTCCGAGAACAAAAAAGCCATTATCTGTTTAGAAATTGTTTCCACCTCAACTATAGCAACATACCTATAGCTGGATCCTCTCCTTCCACAGAAATGACCCAACCCATCTCTGTTTGACAGCCTCAAGGGCAGCTGCCATGCCCCACCTTTCCCACCACACTGGGAAGAAGCACTGAAGCCATCGTGCTCAGACCCATCCTGCACCTCCACGCTCTCCCTCAGCTCCAGGTCTGCCTGTGCAGCTTCCAACAGGGGCTGCATCGATTGGATCCAGAGCCTGGTGCTTGGGAGAGATGGGATGTGAATCCATCACACATGGTACACATCTAAACTTTGTGTTACTCATCATGTTCACAAGGAATTTACAGGCAGGAAAAAATAAACATATTAGCTTGCTACATGTTGTTGTAAGGCAAAACCCTCACAATTCAAGACATGAGCCAGTCATCAGCGCACAGGAAGTTTATAAAGTCATTTTGACTGTGATTAGGTTTATTCCATCACTGTCTATTATAAAAACACTTCAACCTTCCTCTGATGCAATCAGTATTAACCAGCTTTGGCAATGTAGTGCTGGACCAGCGACCTGTGGTATAGCAGGAAATTACCTTTAAAACATATCTGCAGCCTTTCTCCAGCCTGGGCTCTGCTGACAGGGGATGCCTGAGTGCAGCTTAGACCCACAGCTCCTGATTTTGGCCCCTGAATAAGGTGACCTGGGACTCAGAGAATGTAACTTCTATTTTTGTCATTACCACAGGACAAGTGGCTTTAGATGACCCATTCCTAACTGCCTGTCCCTGGCACACAGACAGACCAGCACTGGCTCGCTTTGTGAAAGGTTTTGCCTCTGTCTGGTAAAAAAGCTCCCTCTGAAACACCCTTCACATGTGAGACACGAAGTGTGGGTCAGCAGCTCCTGGGTACTCGGACATTGCACTGGAGGGAAGGAGCTGGGTGGAGGCAGAGAGAGAGATGAGGAACTGTCATTCTTGCAAGAGATACTGGAGAGATTCACAAAGAAAAAAATTAATTCAGCTTAACAAGATTTTGCCTGCTAAGTGCTCCGACAGCCTGAAGGACAAAACTTTACCCTTCTTAAGCTTCAGCTCAGCAGGAAAAAGTTTCTGCATTTCATGAGAGCAAATATTTGATTCTGAACCTAATGATAAAAGTTAAATGATATTTTAAGGTCTTGACCTTCCATTTTCACCGTCCTAGTACACAAAAATCCAGGAAAAACTAGGGAAATGCAATGTTTGTAGCTCAACAAGAACTCACACACTTGCTATTTTTCTCCCATTTCAGTACGCTAGAGCCCTTTATAAAGGTAAAAAAATAACTCAGCTGTCCTTTGCCTTGGCTCATGCAAGATGTATAAGTACATTCAAATTTTACAATTTTTCCTGTGCAGGTCAGAGACTAATGCCATTTTCTTTCATTATATTTGATGCAGAATCCCTGAGGAGTACCTGAAAAAATAAGAGTGCGTGATAGAGAGAATAACATGAATTGCAAATATGCAGAATTGTAAAGAGCTCAGTGATGTCTCATAGAAGTGTCTGAAAAACAGTCTATTTAGAGCCCATCCAGAGTATCAAACAGGCACCCACCAGGGACAGGCACGGCTCAGGCTGCAGACTGTGAAGGTATTAGGAAGAAAAGCACCAGTCATGCAGTGCACTCTGCAAAGACACTTTTGCCAAAAACTGAGTTTGACAAGCTCTAATAATGATCCGAAGAATAATTAATGCTCTCACTCCTCCAGCACATTCCTCCCCAGAAGGCAGAGAATTAATGGTGAAGCCTCCCAGGCGTTTCTGCAGATAAGCAATGGCAGCTGAAGAGACAATGGCACAAAACCGCATCTTCGTCTCTCTGGAAGGTGTGGATGTCCTTTCACCACCAGAGCAACTGTTCTGCCTCAGCAGCAGCGGAAATTTGAGTAGAGGACCGAAATCCTTGAGGAGCAGCACCTCCATGCAGCAGTGGCATGGCCAGGGACAGTGCTGGACACCGAGGGACAGTGCTGGACACCGAGGGACAGCAGCTCCCGGGCTCCAGTGCCATGGGCAGAGCCTGAGGGAGTGGAAGGGCACGGGAAGGTTGCAGAAGCCACCAGGGTACGAACCTTGTGCTGCTCCACAGCCTGGGGGAGAGGGGGGAGCCTCACCCTCCAGAGACCTGCAGCACATTTTTTAAACACCTTTTCTATTTTGTGTGCGTTTCTCGACTTTTTGCACAGGGAACCAGATTTAATTTGTCATCTTGCAGTCATCACATCTGAAACAGATACAGTAGGAATGTAAGCTCCCTTATTTCAGGCCTTTTGCTTTAACCACAGGAACATCCATCTATGCTCTGTAAGAGTCAGCCAGACCATGAGAACTGCATGATACAATCTACAAGGAATATTTCTAATGATGTAGCATTTTTGAAAGCAGATTATGCGAGGATACTTTTAAAAGGCATTATAATGTAATTTGGGTGTAGTCTCCACAGAAAGACAAATATAATTCATTCTTATCTTTTCCTAACTGCCTCCTTTTTCACTGCTGTCAGGAACCCTGCATGAAAACATACGATTTTACACCAACAACGCCTGCATCTTGCTCCTTACCAGATATGACAGTCTGTATGCAACATGGCAATCTGGGAACTCTGGAGGGAATTACATCAGCAGTTGGTGTCAAAGTTCTGTTTTCCATTTCTGCTAGGAAGGATTATTTCAGCATCCAAATCAATATGACTGTATGGCAGCATAAAATCTATCGGAGAAAAGTTTACAAGTAAGGTCTTATCTCTGGCTCAAGGAACAGATGTGGGAAAAAGACTGAAAATAGAGAACTCTCCCTATAGAATACAGCTAAACAGATACCAGTGTCAATGGCTGAGTGCTGCAGCTATGGAATTAACTGCTCTTTGTTCATTCAGATTTTTAACAATTAGATTGGGGTGGCAAATAAAAGCAGCACGTTCCTTACCAGTTGGCATCTTTAAATTAAGGTACAGTGTCTGTGTAAAAGATTTATTTTGTTTCAAGAACTCACTGTTGGCGTAGCACCAAGTACTGCCATGGCATGGAAGAGTAACGCTCAGCAGTGCAGAAACCAGGAGGGCAATAAAGCACTCAGAACAAGATTTCCATGTATAGAATAATTACATAGAATAAAAGAAACCACAACTAGGAACCTTGCTTCAAAAACGGATCTTCTGTAAGGGCTTTACTATGACGTCCAGGAAACCATTTTTCTGCAGCTCGCAAGTGACAGGTTCCAGTAAGAGACCAGTCAGATTTTGTTTTAAAGGGTGAGTTCTGTCACTGCATTATATTATATTCTATTCATGGATTAGCCTGTATTTCTCTCTAACTGGATGGTAAATGACAGTGAATGTTAGGTATTCGTTTCCATTGGACATGTGCTGACCTTTACCTGACTAGAATGAAAGAGAAGCCCAATGTCAACTTTAACCTTTCTATCCAAACACACCACAGGGACAAACACGTTAAGAAATCTGAATGTACAGCCAGTTATCTTGGGCTTTTCCAGGCTGACTTTGCACTGGAGCTCTGGCTCAATCTGCTCAGAGGAGCGACTATGGAAAAATACCCCCAAGTATCTTACTCACTGCTGGCTTCCCAAACAACAGCTTTTATCTTATCCCTGCAGGATATTACCTGTATTAGCCAAGTACTTTGCTAATTTAACTGTTCTTAAGTACTATTAATAAATCTTATCATGGAGGCTCTGATGAGGAATTACAGATCATGTGCCTTGCCAATGACTTCCCACATCCCAGCCTGGGAGTACCTGAAATAGCCAGCAAAACATTTCAGTTACAGCCTAGCACCAGGCCAGTGACAGATTTCCCGCAGCTGTAGCTGGCACAGCTCCCACCAGGCAGCGTTTTAAGGCCTCCTCCTCTTCTGGCAGACTCTTCTGGGGAAAAAGAAGAGCCAAAGCCCTGCTCATCTAGTCCAAAAAGTGGACTGCTTTGGAGGGGAGCAGCACATGATACTGCCTGTGAAAATTCATCTATTAGTCTTTCAACACAGCTTTGCAAAGGCAAACAGGCCACTTTTGCTGAGATGGAAGCTGAAATGAGGCATCTAAACAAGACAGCAGGGAGGAGGCAACAGGGAAGGCAAACTGTTCTACCAGTGGGGAGGCCGAGATCTGGGTGCTGCAGGTTCTCCTGGCAACCTGGTTTTTAATGACCAATGAAAATTATAGAAGTTGCAGAAAAGAGTTCCCCAAATTCTTCATGCCGAGATAAAATGCATCACACTGAACCAGCCGTTCATTTCATCAAAATGCAGGGTAGGAGAAAATGCAAATAAAAGTCCAGATAAACTCAGGGGAGCCAGGACCAGGTATAAATAGACTTTAATTTCCCTTGACAAAGCCTCTAAGCAATCCAGAAGGTATTAGTGACACAACTTAGAAATGATGGCCAATGCCTGGATAATGGAAATAATTGACCATTGTCCAAGCTACTAAAGGAAATGGGGGATTTTCTGTTATTTGGTGTTTTCCTGTCAAAACTCTGTGCCAAGCTGGAAGTCATGTCTTAGCCAAGCAGAGCTCAGGCCTTAGCTAAAAGTCAAACAGGATATACAAGGAGGTCAAACCAGATCCACTTATGCCTTCTACCCTGAAATCCTATGTTTGAAAGGGGAGAAGCAGGTTTTCCTGCTCCTTCTTCAGCCTTTAAGGAAAACAAGTCTTTTAATCTATTTAGAGGCCCTTTCTGACATTCTTTAGCTGCAGTTTTTCTCAATCAACCTAATCTTTTCCCATCAAGCTCCATGCTAATCCCATTTTGCTCCACTCCTTAAACTAATAAAAGATTAGAGTGACATTTCAGAAAGGGCATCGTATTAAGCAGCTTCTTTCCCATCTCAACAGATCGGGGCTTACAAAATGCAGTGAACGGGCCATTAATCTTATGGTAATGAGGTGTCAGTCTGAATGGAGACCTCCTGAGCCGTGTGAAGGGCGCGGGAATGACGAGGACACGGCACTCGCCATCCCTGGCAGCTCTGGAGCCATGGAGCGGTGGTGGGGTTGTGCTGGTGGTGGTGGCAGCAGCTCCTGTCCCCACTCTGCTGTGCCATCATGATGGCCAGCAAACATTCACAAGGCCCTGTCACCCCCTGTGCTGCCCACGCACCTAACGAGCTTTCCCTCTGTGCTAATTAGCGGCGTGAAACTGTTTAACAACTTCAGCTTTGCTCTAACAGCTGATCAATTAGGATCAGCCGCCACACGCGGAGACGATTTTCACACCTATCCATCCAGCTGGTGGAAACCACGAGCAAACTCCCTCATTCCTACAGGTGACAAGCCAGTGCCCTTTCTGGGAACATGCCTGCATTGGTATTATCCAGTTTGCTTTAATACAGAAAGAATGGTTTCATTTTCTTAAAAATGTCACCACTCTCCTGAAGAAAATTCCCTGGAAGGCTCAAATGTTAACAAGTGCTGAGAAAACTTTCTGAGACAAGTACAAGGTGAGTGAAGCGTGGTGACATCCACCCTGTCCCCTGTTCTAGCAGGATGCTCTTCCCTGCGGCGCGAGGCGGGCTGGGAATTCCAGCTCTGCTGCGCACACAGTGCCAGGAGTCTGCTGAGCCCAAAATGCTCTGTGTGGTCCCAGCTGCATCTGTGCACAGAGCAAACTGCGCAACGGGGCTTGAAAATAACCACCAGGGGAGAGGGCTGCTGAAGGAACCGTGGACGAAAAGGGCAGCACATCCCTCCTTCCTACAGAAATGTCTCCGTGCATGGATTTCACTTGTACATTTGCTTTTCTTGCTTGTGACTAATGAATAAAATCTGTGGGTTTCATATCCTCAAAACCCAAGTGTCTGAAGGTCAAATTACCCTCCAATTTACCTTTGCCATTTGTGCTTTTTCGTGGTTTGTGTAGTTACTACTGATACAGGCAAGAGTTCTCCTAAAAATATTCACCCTGCAGAGGAGTTCAGCCCTTCTCCTTCTGTTTGAGGCAGTCTAACCCTGCAGTTGCAGTCACTGTTCTGTCTTGGTGCAGTCACTTAGTGCTAGCTATCAACAGAGAAACTGATTAATTGGAACTGTTTAAAGACAAAATTCACCAGAAACTGAATCTTTAAAGTAGATGAGAAAATACATTTTTCTACAATTACAGGAGGACACAGCATCCCTGGTATTGCCAATAAATGTCAATTTTTACCCATGCAGCCTCTAGCTAAGTCTTTATTCTAACTTTATCTAATTACCTGCATAAAAGAGATACCTCGAAGCAAAATAAAAGGTTTTTCTCCAATGCACATTGCTTAGAAAAATCCTGCCTCTCCTCCATCTGTTTTAGAGGAGAGGCAGAGCTCAGCCACTTAATAATAAAATAATTAATCAAATAACTTACCTGTAAACTGTGGTAGGTGGGGAGTTCAGGGTGTCATACATGAGCCTCACGTGTCCTTGGTACAGCTCCAGAGCCAAAGGATCATTGTCCCCTTTGTAGAGTAAGATGCCATTGTCCTTGTCCGTGGCTACCTGTGAAACATTCATAACCACGTAAGGGTGCTTCAGAAGGATTAAAAAAAACTGTATTAAAAATCAAGCCGAAATCATAGATGCAATTCAAATATACTTTAGTACATCATATATGTGAGCAACAGTGAGAGCAAGAGCCAGGAGGCTCTTGGTGCCCTTGGGTGGGCTCACACACAGAGGCCAACTTCCCATTCCACATGAGAATGAGAACCAGTTTCCAATTGTTTCCTGAACCTTAGGCCTGTAAGAAAATCCCAGACCTTTTGTCTGCTGAATAAGCAAAATATTGTTTGGAGAGGCCATTTAGAGCAGCCTTTTTCGAGAAGGGTCCTGACATTGAACACCAAGCTGTACAGGATGGCACACAACGCTGTGAGCCAGTGGGAATACAGGGAGGATTCCGGAGCCATCCCTGGTTGTGTTGCCAGTCTGGGAATCAGAGTGGAGAGATTCTGGAGGCAGGCAGGGTGTGTGCCCACAGAGGCACATGGGTGCCGTAGTTGCTCCTTCCCATTTCAGTGATTTTAGAGCAGACAGGAGGCTCACAAGTTGACCGATTTTTCCAGGATTTTGGCCAGCAGCCCCTGTTCTGTCAGCACATGCACAGAGGAGCTCGTTACAAACCTGCAGGGAGATGTTGGCCTGAGGGCGGATTTTGGCCGAGGGCAGCTCCACGTAGGAATCCTTGCCCACGAAGTTGACGGTGATGAGCTTCTCGCAGCGCTGGCCCGCGAAGCCGGCGAGGCAGCGGCACACGGGCTCGTGCTGCGCCACGATGCACTGGGCCCCGTTCTGGCACTCGTAGTTGTCGCAGGGGCTCGTCTGCAGCAGCACCATGGGCGGCGGCGTCTCGCAGAAGAGCCCGCTGCAGGAGCAAGGGGAACAAAGCAGCCTCGGTTACCACCGTGTGTGCATTTTTATTTCAGGCGCTGCCATTCTGCTGTGGAGCAGCGACGCTGAGGGTGAGCCACGGCGTGCGGGCTGTCCTGTGTGAGAGCTGAGTGCTGTCAGGAGTCCCCGTGCTGGCTGTGAACACAGCAGAGCAGGCACTGCCAGCAGCCTGTGCTGCCCTTGGCGCTGCTTCTTCAGCCCTGCAAGGCACTGCAGCCTGCCTGAAACAGCTTCCACCCACACTGTGCCCTGCACAGGTTCCCAGTGAAATCTCTGAGCCATTTAAGCTCAAACGTGAGATTTCCCCATCGTAGATTTGTGATTTGAGTCTGTTCTGCTGTTGTAAGTGGCAAACAAGGAAGCCCTTTCCAGAGGTGACCTGCAGAACAGAGCACTGCTAACCCAGCCTGTGAGCTTCCTTCTACCTAATGTCCATTGTTTTGTTTTGTCTTCGGCAGCAAGGAGAAAACAGAAGGAAAAATCAGTGTATATAATTCTAATTTTGTGGAAGTTAAGAATAATAATAATAAAAAATCCATGTGACCCGCAACAGCCTCCACTAACAGAAAGCAAATGTTGGAAGAAGCCAGAGTGTCTGTGCTTAGTGCTGCTCTGAAAGATTCCCCAAGCTCCTGGTAGGGCTCCTGCACTCCCTTGCTTTGCTGTGAATCCCCTCTGGTGTGTGGCTTTACCAGGGCAGCTCTCCTGATGCTGGCACCTAGAAATAACATTAGCAACAGTGTCTGTCAAAGCCCTTCCTTTTTTAATTTTAAAATTATTCTAAAAGTATATATTTAGAAATAATTAATAGGATTTATTTCCCCAGCAGTGGAATGTGGAACACAGCCTGACTTGCATAGCTCGGCCAAGTCCATCCTGCCTGGTACAATCTCGTTTATTTAAATAATCCCTGCGAGTTCCTTGCAGTAATCTGTCCCAGAGGAGAACTGGGAAGCATCTGCACCCCAGAGGAGCAGCGCTTCCATCGGGCTCTGCAGCTTAATGTGTGCTTCCCCAGCAGAGCAGTGTTCATCAGGCAGCGCTGCTGCGAGGCTGATTGCTGGAGGGAAGCTTTGAGAACTCGGGGTTTGTTCAGCGGGGCTCACAAATTCTCTAAAATGTTTTCATCTGCAGGAGGCAAATGAGTGTTATTTTGGGAAGAAAACACTGAAAACTTTTCAGGAAGAAAGCAGATTATGCAGTTGGGAGAAGCTGGGGAGTGCTAAGGGAAGGTGCTGCGAGGAGCACAACTACACCTGACCAGTGAATTAAATGATGAAACAGGAGTGTGAGTATGTGCCTGGTGGCACTGTTGATTTTTGGGGCTGTCCTGAGAGCCTCACTGTGCATGAGGCCTTACCTACATTGTTCAGAATTACCCAAGTGCCATTTGTTCAGCCGTGTGAGGATGTGAGCTTTAACATCTTTTTAATGTGTGGCTCCAAATGGCTTTGACACACAGCGGAGTGACAACCATAAAATCATTTTAGCGCTGTGCGTTTATTGCAACACCATAAGCTGTGGATAATCAGGAGGGCACTCTGCAAACTCACTGCTAGGAAATGATTCCTGATACTTGGCCAAAAAACTTCATTAATCATCATCTTAGGTCTCCTAGTTACCTTTGTCAGACCACCCCTCGTGTTCTCTATTTTTCATCAACACTTGCAGCCTTCAAACACTTGCAGAGTTATCTCCCTGCCACACAGCACCGTGCCCAAGGCAGCTGCGAGGACAGGGGAGGCTGAAACCCTGAACATCAGAAGGCTGAACTCTGTCAATCACCGTATTTGCATTTGTAATCTTAACAGGAAGAAACCCAAACCTCAGAACCCCCTTCAGAGCAGCAGGCCTTTAAACTACAAAAGGCTTGAGTCATGGAAAGAATAATGAGATCATATTTTGTTAGCAGAATTTTAATCCTGAAATCAAACAAGATCAGGGACTGTTCTGCATGGAGAACACATGGGGCTCCAGCTTGCTGTCTGCTTTGGCAGAGGGAGCATGGTGGTGCTCAGTGTGAGGTTTTTCTCCCCAAAGGCCTTGTCTTCCTTGCATCTTGCACAGGAAATTTAGGGAAGTGGCATGGACTAGTGGAAAAAAAGAAGAAAGCAAATGGAGAACTCGAGTTAATCCTGGCTGTGCTGTTGACAGGCAGCGAGATTGCTCTGCTTGCCCACAGCTGCCTTGGGCTCTGAAGTGCTGTCTAAGCTGGTAGTGGAGTTTTGGAGCTTTGTGTAGAAAGATGCCTCCTCTACTTGAAGGACTTTTAGTGGAATGAAACTCCCTCATTTGATCAAGAGAGAAGACTGGACTGTTCCAGGTCCTGCCCTTGATGCCCCTGGTGTGAGACCGGGCAACCTGGGGCACTGCCAGAATTGCCAGCAGAGCTCTTTGGGACATGGGAAGGGACCAGAACAGTCTCCCACCTACCCCAGCTGCTCCACCCAGCTGTGTCAACTCAGAACATCTCTGCCAAACACTGCGACTCTGCTTTCCCAGAAACAAACCCTCACATTCATCACTGCCTAGTGCTGACAGGCCTCAAAAAATCAGGGGACCTGAAGCAAAAGTCTCCCACTCAGTCCCATCTGATGACAAGCTCGAGTTACCCCTGACTCCAGACGTGGCTTTGCAGTCCCATTTCTCAACTCTAACAATTAGATAACACTGAGGATTTACAGTCCCATAGTCACGTTAGCCTTACCAGTCAGCAATCTGCAAGATCCCTAAGGCCATCAAAAGGGCTGAAGCAGGGAGTGAAACATGGAGAAAAGGGTATGAATTTGAAATGCAGAGGAGATCTGATACCTTGTAAATAACAAGTCTGATTCTGTGAAACCATGGGCTGACATCCTGTTATATATCAATGCCTATTCAGGGGAGGCTGTCTGCTTTGCAACAGAAATGTGTGTTGAGAGGGAAGGAAAAAAACCCCAAACCAGCAAGGATGAAAACAAGAAGAATGAAAACAGTTACAGGTACAAAGCAGAGCAAATGATTTATAAGTGTTCATGCAATTTCTGCTCTGTCAAGTCTGATCTTTTCAGGTACTCCTTTTTTGTCTCATGTGTGTATTTCAAACACAGAAAAGGTTTAGCTGGAAGGAAGCCGGTATCCAGCCTCAGGCAATGATTAGTGAATCCATTTGGAGGAGCACACTTATCTTTGACAGACAGAGAGATTTCCAGGAGTCAGATAT
Organism: Pomatostomus ruficeps; assembly: GCA_013400735.1. Lineage (NCBI taxonomy): Eukaryota > Metazoa > Chordata > Aves > Passeriformes > Timaliidae > Pomatostomus > Pomatostomus ruficeps. The sequence goes on from VYZT01026477.1 coordinate 181,920, forward strand.
ATTGGCAGCTGTCAGGACGAGAGACTGGAAATTCACAGCCCGAATCACACTGAGCTCGTCCAAGAGGCACAGAGACACTGGCACAAAATCTTCAGACTCATGTTTCTCTTGCAGCCAGTTCTGAGGGCTCATAAATGCAATTTTATTGTCCTTTGCTTGCTCTGCTCATGCAGGGTTTCTCTCCATATAACTGGAGTGTATTGGGTGGTGTGCTAAGCGTGTTTTAGCTGGGATGGCTGGGGCAGGCACACTGACACAGCTCTGCCCCAAGGGCAAATCGCTGCTCTGCAAGCAAGAATTGCCAGCGCCCTGTGTCCAGTTAACTTCTTAAAACCTCCTGCAGGGACAGGACCTGAGGCACCCATGATGCCTTTAGATTTAGCTTTTATATTTTTCAGACCCTGCCCTGCTTTAGTGTGTAGCTCTAAAACTCCGCACAGTCTGTGAGCTCCTGTTCTCACATTCTGGTCAGACACAACAAATCCTCTCCAGGCCTGCACTCAAGGACACCTCACTGTTTCAGGCCCCAAAATATGGAAACTGAACCTCTAAAAGGGGGGACAGACTTGGGGTAAATTTCATCATTACCTGAAATTGTAATTGGAGAATTAACCCTGATATGTAAATTGATCAAAACTTATCAAAGTGTAGAAAACTCGTGACCCGGGGTCCATCTTGGCGCAGTCTTGGCCAGACTCTTGTGCTCCCAGGATGTGTCCTGTACAGGCCTTTCAGTAAATATCTACTTTATCCTTTTACTCTGTCTGGCCTCTGTTGCAGGCAGCCTCCTTCAGGCACCACCCATTCACAGGGGGTGACAGATCAGTGCTGTCAGAGGCTGGTGAGGATGGAAGCAGCCCCAGAGAATAACCCACCCCATTCCCTGGCCATACCTGAAGCCCTGCGGGCACACGCAGGTGTAGCCATTGACCGCGTCCACGCAGGCGGCCCCGTGCCGGCACTTGTGACCCACGCAGTCGTCATCGTCCACCTCGCAGAATTTCCCGCTGTACCCGGGCAGGCACTCGCACCTGAAAGGCAGGAACATCCCTGTTCATGGCTCCTTTCAGGAACATCCCTGTTCATGGCTCCTTTCGGCTTTCACAGCAGCAGCTCACACAGGCGGCGCAGCACCTGCCGGAGCTGGGATGGGGAGATGTCAGCGATTACTCCTGGCAGCATCAGGCACAGCTCCTGCCATTGGAGAGGCTCAGGTCCCTCCCGGCTGGCTGCACTGGAGGTTCTGCAATCTGCAGATATGTAAATTGATCAAAACTTATTCTGAATATAATTTAAATCTGAAATTCAAGTCGAGCACAGCACCACCCCAGCACAGCTCAGCCAAGGCTGTGGAGAAGGGTGATCACCCAGGAGACTCCCAGTTGTGCTGAAGATGGCAATGCCTTCCCTCACCTTACAGACTCAGGGGGCAATACTCTGCCAGGGCAGGGCTCCGATGGCCCAGACTATGATTTTGCCAGTGCCTGCACACTGCTGGGTGTCTGAGGTTGGCCCCATGCAGCCACATAGAGCACAGGAAGGGGCTGCCTTCCAAATGGAAGCAGTCTGCAAACAAGCCATAAAACTCTGCAAATTTAAAGAGAAAGACCATCAGTCTTGATGCCACCACCTGCTTTCCATTCATTTGCAAGGCAAAATGCTGCAGCAACAGAGGAAAGTTGTCTTTGCAGCCTGTCCTTTGCCATGGTGACGCTGTGCCTGCTGCTGTGGGGTAACGCCGTGCGCAGGAGCACAGTGGGATGTACCCAAACCTGCAGACATTGCCAGTTGGTTTTATTTTTCACAATTTTCAAGTTTTCTGTACGAAGGCTGCATCAGCATTTCTATTTATAAGTCTTGCAGAAGTTTATAACCTGACAATAGAAAATGCATCCCAAAGTCTCTGACTTGGATCAGATCTTTGGGGATTGCTGAGCAGCCTTTTTTTGAATCCATACCGTAGACAATGTTTAGTCATGAACACTCTTTAGTCCATAAAACACATTTTACTCCTCCCAGCTGGATGTTGTTGCACATCTGGAAAACAAAAGGCATTCCACTTCAACCAAATCAAGGGAAGAGCTACAGTTAATTTCAGCAATAAAAGAGAGGTCTGTGCTCTGTGGTTGTACCCAACATGCTTGTCACTGAGAGCTGGAAGAGGAGGGACATTATAAAGCTGAGGATGTGGCATCAGGAGAGAAACTGCAGCTCCATCAATCTGTTCAGCTGGCCTCCTCCTCCTCCTTGCCAGCAGCCTGGTGGGGCAACTTGTGGAAAACCTCTTCAGAGGAACTGGGCACACGGGAGTGATGAGGAAAAAACATTTCCACTTCCCAGGGAGCAGTCACTGTGCTGACTGTGGTTCTGAGTGACAGCACGTGGCCCTGGCGGCTCCCCAGGGCAAGGCAGCGAGCTGGGTGACACTGTCCAGCATGCAGCAGTGTCCTGGGGGTGACAGCAGCCAGCCAGCTCAGGCACAGAGAATGCGAGCTCCAGTCCCCGTGGCTGGGTAACCTGGAGGGAGCAGGGCCCAGCCTGTCACCTGTGCTGTCGCTGGGCTGGGTCAGGTGCAGGCAGACACCCACCCGCCTGCAGGAGAGGCTCATCAGGAGCCTCTGCAGCCACAGGAGGGTCACGGCCCAGCTCTGCACCTGTGAACGGCTTTTTTACACCTTGGTGGCTCAGGGAATACTGTGATTAACATAATGGAGACGACAAAACAGAGCAAAGAGCAAAAAGTGTTCCTGCCCCAAACCCTAAGAAATGGGCAGCGTTTTCTGGCAGCATTGCAGACACACCTGCGAGGAAATAGTGTCAATCAAAAGGCTTTGTGAGGGGAATTGGCAGCATTTAATCCTGTTGTTTTTTATTGATCCCTGCAGTCCTAATATAAAGTGATGTAATAATGAACAATGTGCAGTTCCTTATTCAGGGCTGCCATGCATCAATTTTATGATGTGTATTGGCTATCTCAGTAATGACAGAACCACCACTTTTCTCTGCAGGGCTGCATTAAATCAGCATTTTAAGCTGTCAGGTAATAATTCCAAGCTTTAGAATAATAAAGTATATTTATGTCATGCTCCAACATCAATACAGTGAATGGAAAAACATGCTCCTTCCTTGAAGTTATTTTTTTGGAAGTAATTTCGTTGTGTTAAAGGCTATTTTTTTATTTTGTTTTCTGGCATGCAGAAAGCTCCTCTTCTCCTATAGAGTAAGAGCACACTAAAGATGTGGAGGCTGGAAGGGAGGAAAGCCACCTGCAAATTTAACTCGGAAAGCAAAGAGCTCTGTGCAGCCAAAGACACACTGAAATAGTCCAGTTTGCTTCCCAGCTTGGCTTGAGAAGCATGGAATTCCTTTTGGGCCAGTCTTCTCTGAGCTGCTGGTGTGTCACATCCAGGCTGAAGCTACCAAAAAATGCCTGCCTGAAGTGTAGGAGGTGAGAAGCTCATCCCCGTGAGTTCTTCATGAGCACTCCTCCTAGAAACACAAGGTCTGTGCCACCAGGGAATGATGGCCTGGAAACTCCATCCCTATCCCACAGTCCCACAGAGTGCCAGCAAGGGACTGAGTACCGATCAGTAAAAGTCTGCTGCAGTAAAGAAGGTGGCAAAGAAACCTTCATGTTCACATCCTCTAAGAGAGTAATTTACATGATTAGAGAGTTATCTCATTTCCCAGTGACCATCTGACACCACTACAGCTGAAATCTTGTTTTCTCTTACAGCCTTGGAGTGATGGCAACATTCCCAGTATCACAGAGAGCCCAAAAACACGTCCAGTGGTATTTAAATTGTTGGCCTATCTGAGGGGATTTGCATCTGCATGCACTCAGTGTCTGCTGTATTAAAGCCGTGAATCACAGCTCCTATCGCAGGGCCAGAAAGGAATTTCCCTCCCCAGCTCCATAAATAATTGGCTTCCTATTTTTTTCCTGTCTTTGTCATCTTTTCTTCGCTCTGCAGAGCTGGAGAGTGACTAGAGCTGAGGGCAGGACGGACAGACTGACTGGTGGGTCCCACTCACAAACAGGCACAAACAGCTCAGGGACAAGCCCAGGGACAAATTCTCAGGCACAAACAGCTCAGGGATAAGCCCAGGGACAAATTCCCAGGCACAAACAGCTCAGGGACAAGCCTGACTCCTGCCATGAACTCTCCCTGCCTCTGGAATTAGACACAGGACAGGCAGGAGCCTGACTGCTCCTGCAGGCAGCATTCCCTGCACCGTGATGTGCTGAACACCAGACCAGGCTGCTCAGGGGATCAGCCCAGGAGCAGTTTTCAGTTTCCAGTGAGCCCCAGCAGCATCCACACACCACTGCAGACCTGCTGAGGGCTCATTTCTGAATGGTTTGGTGCCACTAAAGTATGAAAGAAATAGCAATATTTGGACACCTCTACACTCAAGGCTCCTTCACCTCTCAAGTCTGGCTGCTAGAAAGCAAAACAGGACAGAAAGAGTAAAGAAATCATGGATTTTTCTGTAGCATTCTGTGAATAGCGGGAAGAATAACACAACAAACTGCAATAGAAAAACACTTGAAAGCAGTTATTTAGGTTCCCCTCAAGGATTAGGGGCCCTACTGTGAAAAACACTTTCCCAGCAAGCATGTGAGAAAAAGTATTTTATTTACTCAAATTGTTTGGGTGGCAGGTATGACAATGCTTCCAGCCAGGGGAAAACCATTCATGGCCACAGCTGCATCCATCCCTTCCTGCTCCAGCAGCAGAAGGCAATTTGAGTTACAAGCCTTCACCTCATAGCATGATGTAGCTACTGGATTAACCAAGGTACTGGATTGACCCAACGGTGGATGAACTGGGAATGAAACCTGGAAAAACATCAGGGACTATTTATGCACTGGCACACGCCTCCTTAGCCAGTCCCTACACATCAGCTCAGGAACCATCCTAATCAGTTAATAGCTCCATCTTCCTCAATTTGAACATTTCTGTCTGGAGGCTGTTCACCCAAAAGGAAGGCTTTTCACCCAAAAGGAAGGCTCGTGTTGTACTGCCTGTCTGGCACAGAGTCAGCTGCCCTCGAGGTAGCCACCCTCTCTAAAGTTTTGGTTCATTTCCTTTTAACTCCCCTGAAATGTCCTGTGTGTCAGTTTGCATTGCTCTGCCAGCTGGTTACTTCACAGGACACAATCTGATCCCAGCTTCAAGTTTCCAGCAAAACCTGCTACCCGCCCTCTCTTGGTGTGCCGGACAAAACCCCAGGGGGAACTCAGTGAGCACCCAGGGCTGCGCTGTGCTGTGAGAACAGCCTCAGGGGAAGGTGCAGAGAGCAGCTCACTCTGCACGGAACTCTCCTGGATTTGTCTCCAAAGATCTTTTCCTGACAAGCTTTTCACAAAGCTTGCCTTTCCAATTGACTGTCTCTGTTCGCTCAATTGCTCTGCAAGTCCCTGTTCAGACAAGGGATGAACGCTGCCACTGTGCACCTCTCTCAGCTCCCCAAGCCCAAACCTCCAGGCTTTCCTGCCATCTGAAAAACACGGGGGCTTTATTTCAACCCTGTGAAACAGCCAGTGTCACTCCCAACAGGAAAATGCAAACACAGACTGCACCAAACCCCAGATGAGCCAAGCAAGGCCAATGGAAAAGGCTTCTGAGTTGGAGCCATCCAGCTCTGGATCTGTTCAGGCTGCTGCTTGAATTTATAAATGCCCTCAGGAGCACATAAGGAACCTCTCCTTGGTTTTTGGATAAGGTATTTGCAGTGACTCTTCCATAAATCCTCCTCTTGCCATGCTCTATTCCAGCATCATTTCTCTGCTCTGGGGGTACATCCATTATTTTCAAGTAAACCACAGAAAGCTAGAAAGGTATGTATGAATGCATTGAAGCTAAAATGAGGGATGGACTGAAGTATGTATAGTCTTGTAGTATTTGTGTTAATTTTGGTGATTTTTGCTCCAAACTTGTTGCCAGTACAACCCCAGTCAAGCCAGTGGATGGATGTGCCCAGTGTGCAGAGACCAACACAGAAACTCTTACCTGGTTCCTTTGTCCAGGGGAACACACTTGGACTCGTGCTGGCAGGGGTTTAGATCAGGCACGCAGTGGTTGATCACCTCGTCACACAGTTCACCTGAGGCAAAGGCAAAGCAAGAAAGCTGTAACACAACATGAACAGTCCTGGACACCCATGGCGTCCAGGGATGGCCGATCTCCCCGAGTGGAGACAGCTCAGGAGTGCCGCAGAAGTGACAGAAGTGCTTGTTGAGGGCACAGGAGACTTCATTAAATCGGCTCCTTTGACCTGCAGTGACCACACTGTTCCTCTCGCACGGGTTTGAAAGGCTGGCATAACAAGTACTGACGTACAAACTGCACTTGGAGACAGACCAGGGATCAAACGGGCAGCCCCTGACCCAGAACCTCTTATTTCAAAGCAAGAAAGTGACACAAAAGTGAAGTTGCTCGTTAGACCGTAACATTTTCACACGGACACATATTTCAGCCGTGGTTAATTCTCTGCCAAGGAAGCCGATTGGACATCGTTCTGGGAAAAAACAACAACCCACAAGCCCTCCCCCCAAAAGCTCTGCGACTTTCCCTAATAGGAACCAGCTTTAGGACTGCATGCAATTATAAAACATTCGCTATTTATAAGAGAAGTGCTAGCTCTATTGTGCTCACAGGAGATGATGTCTTTCCAGAAAAAAACCCATCTCATGTAAGCCCAGCTCAGCTGTTTCTAGGTATGGTGTATAACATGCCACGAACCTCCCTGGATTTGTATAAATTTTAATAATTAATAGTTGTAGAATGTTCAAACTGTGATAGTTTATTTAAATACAATCCTTCTCTGAGTCCTAAATTATTAGGTCACACTTCAGTACCCCAGGATTTGAGATCGAGCCAAAGACCACAGAAATCTCTGCCTTCCCCAGAATCCAAGAGAAACCTACCCCACACCTCCCAAAGCCTTGCAGGAAAAGCAAAGGTCAGGTGGTCTCAGCGTGGAACCCCCCAAAAGCTGCAGTCCCAAAGCCCCCTGTGCAGCTCTAGCAGAGGAGCACAGCTGCAGGGTTTCAGGTCTGACACATTTTCTGTGCCTGTACACGGCACACACCATCACATGAGCAACAGGCCATGGGAACAGCGGGGGAAAGGGTAACGTGGGAGGCACTGGTGGGCTGGCAGTGCTCTGGAAGGTTTTCACGGAGCTGCAGCTCCACCTGCCTTGGGAGAAACGCCATTTTCAAAAATCCTTACATCTCTCTAAACTCTGGTGGTTACAGAGAAACACCTGAAAACACAAGCCGAGCAAACCACAAAGATAAAATTCAGAAGGAAAATGCAAATCAGAACCGTCCATCTTTGATCAGTTTTGTGCCCTGGCAGGGTGGCTGAGAGCACGGTTCTGAGGATGACCCTGGTGCTGATAGGTGTGGTTTGTGAACTCCCCCAGGTGCCAAGGCTCTGTCAGGTTATTCCCCCACATGTCCAGCCTCCCTCCAGTACACGACACACAGCTCTTGATAGGGCTCTTCCTGTTAGAATGGAAGTATAACACGTATCTGCCAAAATTACTCCATTGTTTTTGTGTTTCAAACATGGAGCATGTCCTAGATCTGCATTTGAGAGCTGTGAAGGGTAAATGAGAGCAGGAGGGCAATCCATGGGAGGGGGCCCTGCCAGCACAAAGCCCATCCTCAGGGGCCGGTCACACCCTCCTGACCTCTTGGTGGGCTGGATTTGGCAGCACCAGGGGAGTCTGGCCGGGCAACCTGCACTTCAGTGTCCACAGCACCAGGTTTGAGACAAGCAATTCCATCGGGAGCCCAGGAATCCCAGGAAGTCCCCACTGTGAAATGCTACCCAGTCCTTTCACAGCCCTGGACAAACCCTGTGTGTCTGATGAACGTATCCAGCTCAGGAAGGGGGACGTGCCGAAGAAACTGAGCACGGCAGATCCACGGAGCCAGGGAAAAGGATCGTTCACTGGGATTGAGCTTTGCCACTGCACTTTGTTGCTCCTCAGAAGCAACGAGAGATGTTCAGTTCTTACAGTTATGAACCCTGGGGACAGCTATCCACATGTTCTGAGGTGGCACAGTGGAGAGAAGTCTGTTTGCTGCCACCCCCCAGTCCACAGCCCACCAAACCTCCCAAAAATAAACCAACAAAGGGACTCCCTCGGCCTTTGAGCAGACCTGAACATGAGCAGGTCACACCTTGCTTGGAGAACTGCCAGTTTGTCATCTTGATATTCCCCACGTCCCTCGTGTGCTATGAATCTTATGTGAAAATAAACATTTAAAAAAAAAAATTAATTGGCTGGTGACATTAAAAAAGCTCAAATGAGCTAAAGCTGGAAATATTTTTGGAAGATCATTTAATAACTGAAGAGAGTGTGGATAGATGTCTTCAACTATCCTTTCACTAAAAATGGTCAATACATACTTCTGAAGTTTCTATTTTTTCTTTTGTTTTGTTTTGAAGGAAAGGAAACAGGCTTTAAAAAAATATGAACAGTATCAAAACTCTCAAAGGAAATAATAATTCTTCTGAAAGTATTCTTCTGAACAGTCTTGACAAGTGCTTAGAGATCCAGTAAAAATCTCCCCAAATGTCAAATATTGTGACTCACTGTGTCATTCTGAAGACACCACTATCAAAATGAAGGAGAATTCTAGGCTAGGTACCAAACACAGCATCCAAAAAAAATGATATTTTTCATGCAAAACTTGGAACATTTAAGGATCCTTCCTGTTATTTTTCCCATCTATCACTCATTAGGGAGCTCACTTGGGAGCGCCTTGCAACTGGAGCGGCCTCATCTCAGGAACCAAATACCTCCTGGTCATTATTTCAGGCTCCACCAATGTTCAGTAGATGCTGCAGAAAGCATGCCAGGGAAATAAAACACTTTTTGGAAAGCTAAACCCAAGGCATCAGCTATACAATGTCTTTCTCATGTTTTAGTAACTCAGAAAATATCTGGGCCAAAAAAATCTGCCCTCAGACCTGAGAGCTCGATATTCATTGGTCGCTTTAGTGTCAGTATCAGAGGAAAAATGTGATCCCCTTTTTTTTTTGGAGTGACACAGGGCTGCTTCTCTGTGCAGCAATTAAAGGTCTCGTCCCAATTTCTCACTGGATAGTTATGTGAACCCCAAAACAAACCGGACATTCATCTCAGGCCAGCTCCCAGCAGCACTGATTCTCTGTGTGGGGGATATTTGATCATGCTAAAACAGGAGAAAATGTCAGTGAAATGCTTTCCCAAGTGCGGAAAACCATCCAACTTCCCCATTTTCCTCTCTCCTACATATTCTCAAATCACAGCCCCAGTTTGGGTACACACAGGTCTCTGAAGCACTTCTAAAAATTGGACAGGAAAACCACAGCTACATTTCTTGTCTAATCACTTAAACAACTCTTTTAATCCCAAATAAAGCTCTCTGTTCCATCAAGGCACACTAATTCTCTTGAATCAAAGCTGAAGAGAATGGATAACATGCGAGCAGACACTGCACAGCTGAGGGGAGCAGTCTGATCCACCACAAATATTGCACTTTTCAGATTAGAACCAAGTTATAGTGACAGGTGGAACTCTAGCAGGTGGATCTCCCTTTGCTGCCGACTCATGCAAAAAAAAAAAAAACCAAAACCAAAAAGGAAAAGAAAAGAGACAGAAAAAAAATCCCCAAACAACAGCCAAGGTATTCTGTCCCTTCAAAACTACCTCCCTTGTCCCCTTCACCTGCCTTGCCTTAAAAAAACACAGCCTTATTTTTTTCCTTTTTGCCTCATGCAACATTTTCCTGGTCTTGTTTTTCAACAGAATCATGAATTTCACGGGGCTTTCCGCAGGGCTCGCTGCTTATGAAGAGCTGCCAAGAAACACGCTCAGGCTTCTCTGCAGCCTCCCCCCGTCTCAGAACGAAGCCAAAACAACAATAGGGCAATAAAGATGACTTTTACACACAGTTTAATAATCATCTATCTTTTTTCCGTTCTGTGCTGTCATGAGAGCTATTTATTTCATGGCCCATTAGACTTTTAAAACCAGGATCCAAGTTACACTATTCCTAATCAGTAAAAGAGAAGCTGGATGCAGTAAAAGTATTTTACTTATTTATCTGTAAGTAGAACTGCAGTTCTGAAAAGACAGTCTCGAGCATCAATTTGAAACCAATGAATTCAACGATTTTTCTTTTGTTCCACGTGTCAGTTGGGTGATATTTGTTGTGAAATACTGACAAAACAACAGAAAATATCCCCGTCCTTAATGCTAGAGAAGCTTTAGGAGGGCCTGGAAGACTGGCAGTAAATATGCTGGGAAGAGTTTCACAATATTACTTGAGAAAAGGAACGTGCTTATGGAGAAGGAAGGATGGAGAAAGCCTGGCCTGAATCCACAGAGGAAACTCTTCCAGGCTGCACAGGGTGAGTGGTTAAGGAGTGTTGCAACATCCTGAGCCCTGCCAGGTGAGTCCGAATGGAACTCGTCTCCTTGCTGCTAATAAAAACCACTCTGCTGCTTTTCTCCTAAGGCATTACTCATTTCAGATCTAATAACTTGTATCGGAAGAAATGTTTTCTGTGATTTGTTTTCCCCTTCTCTCTTTGCAGTCGTTAAAAAGAAGTTGGTGCCAACTGGAAGTTTCAGAACACTGAACCTGAAAATGGTTGGGTGGAACAGACACAGGGTGTTCCTCCAAGGAAGTAATTCAGTAAGGAATGTTGCTGATGTTTGATGAAGATGATTTGAGGCTCATCTAAGAAAATAAAAAATCATTTTTTACTTCTAAACTATTTCAACTTGCAATGAATAAATGAGAAACTGTGAAAATCCTTCAGCGGCAAATGCTACCGTGTTAGATACGAAACCATAAATTATCTGAAATGCACTGTAGCATTAATTAATTCTGCATGATTACTGAAGTTTGCTCTTGCTTGATGAACACTGCCCATAATACTTAGTGGGCAAAGAGTTACTTCATGCTTTTTATCCTTACTTGTTAAAAACTCCCAAGTTTTCACTTATTTGACCCGTTATTTTTCCACACTGGGATTCCCACAGTGGCTTGTGTTCTTCAGATTTGAGGAGCAATTATCTCTAATCTTGAGGTTAAACAAAGGGAGAATGGATAAAACCAGATCTGGGTAGGGAAATAATGATCCTTTCACTGTTTCAGAATCTTGAACAAGGAATGTGTTCTATGCACTGCTGAAGTATGAAAAACCATATTCAGCATCCCAAATGCCACACAATTGTGTGTGAAACATTAACTGAACCAGACAATTTCCAGTGCCCTACAATGTGGTGAGCTGCCTGAAGCATTATTCCTCAGAGCCACAGTGTCTGGAAAAGATCCTCATTTTGCTGGATACCCTACATTTTTGGGCTGTATTTATTTATGTAGATGTCTTCCAATTTGTCTGGATTTGGTTGGGGATCAATTCAGTCACTCACACAATCTGGTGCATCCTGTCACACCCAAGATGCCACACATTGTCTGAGATGTCCTTCCTGGGCTGGCAGAGGGGACACTGGACACACTGTGGATTCCTGCTGGTCTGAGCTGGGTGGGCAATGGGGGCTGGAGCCTGCTCAAAATGCTTTGTCTCCACCACTGCCTCCTCCTCAGCCCATTCCCTGCTCCAGAACTCCCGTGGGATGCAGTCCTGCATGGATTCCTCCAACATGGGCTCTTCCCTCAGGCTGCAGCTCTTCAAGAACTGCTCCAGCCTGGGTCCCTTCCCCACTTCTCCAGGAGCAGAGTGATTTGCTTGTCTCCCCCTGGGTTTCTTCACAGGCTGGGTTGAATCACTCGTACACCCCATCTGAGGATGAATTCACTCCGCTCATCCCACGGGACAGGAGTAGCTGACATTCCATTTCCTTACAGGCACACCGTGCCCTGAGGAGCCAGGAGAAATTCTCTGGCGTATCCTTTTCCATGAACAGGACACTTTACACTTTACAGATGGGAATTTGACCACAGGGGATCCTGGAGCTGAGCCCTCCAGCGCAGAGGATCCTGAGGCTGAAGCCAGCACGGTCAGATAAGAGTCCAATCTGATAGCAATGGCATGTGGTTCTCTGTTAATAAAACAGGGCTGGAAATGGGCTCAGGCTCTTGAACAAAGCCCAAACCTTCCAGCACTTCTCATTCCTCGCTCCACAACTGGGAAATGTGGGTGCCTTTTTATGTTTCACACAGAAAGCAAACACACTTCGCGTTTGCCAAGTAACTAAAACTGAGAAACTTCCATGTAAGGCAGAACTCCTTCAAATAAAAGGAAGAAAGCGCACCAAACTCTGACCACAATTTTCTCTGTCTTCAGGACATTATGGCTCTAGTTCCAAACTTTAAAAGAAGTTGATAGTTCAGCACTTGTTTGAGCCTTCAGCATTGATTAGGCAGTCCAGATGCCTGTGGAACCACAGGGCTGAACCACGCTGCCTCAAACCTCCTCATTCCCGTAGCAAAAACTCAGGGGGGGAAGCAGCTTCAGTGCCCTGATCCCCCTCGGCCTGTCCAGGGTCACTGGTGCCCAGCCGGGGACAGAGCCACATTGGTGTCACCTCGGTGTCACACATGGTGCGATGGCAGCGCTCCAGCACGGAGTGACAGCCACAGCCACCCCACAGCTGCTTTCCCTGGAGCTGGTTGGCTGCAGAGGGTGCCTGGCTGTGCCCAGACAGAGTTTCCACAACGGGACACCCCAGGAAAAGGACCCTTAATCACTGCCAGGGAACTGGGCTCCGAGAGCAGCAGAGCTGCAGAACTCTGATACCATCAACCACGGGACACCACAAGGTCCCCTAAGGTAAAACAGATCTCAGCCTCTTCTTCCAAACACACTAAACCAGAAATAGTTCCTAGCTTTATTTTACTATTGTTTATTTTGAGCGAGATTATTTTTTTTTCAGTGATACAAACTGCTCGCAGCTTTTTCCCAGGGAAGCAAACTATTTTAAAACATTTGTTCCCTCCCTCTCCCTGCCATAAGTTACTGGGTATTTTAGTAAAGACCTATTTTCAGTAGTGGAAACCACTAATTATTTTTTTTTTAGGTTTCAGAACAAAGAGGTGTGGGTATTGTTGAGGCTTTTTAGGATCCTTGGCAAAGAGGAATATATTTCCTGGTTGGGTTTTTCTTGGTGTGTAAGTGCTACATTTTTTCTGCTTCTGCTAAAATCAGACAGGAGGAGGAAAAGTCGCAGCAAACAACAAACCCAAATAAACTGGCAGGCAAAGCCCAAAAGCATTCAAAGCACCCAGGACGTGTTTGGTGCTATTTGTTCCTCTGTACATGTCTGGACCCCTCCTCATGGAGAGGGCAGTGGGGCTGAGGACAGGATCTCTTTGGAGGGATGAGATTCTCTGTTTGAATTTAGGGCTGTGAGCAAAGCAGTGATGTTCTGAAGCAGGTCTGCAGCAGGAGTGAGCAGGAAAAAGGAATGGAAGGGGAAAGCTCTCTGAATTTTGCCCTACAGCCCTACACCACGGAGCTGAAAACACAATGTTTGTATCAATAGCTGGAGACAGGCCATGCTAGAGCCAAAAAGGCCGAGATTAGAAAAATACAAAAAGGACAAGAACCAGGGCGGCTGATCTAATTCATCTCTCTCTCTTTTGATGTCCCTCCATATGTTTCTTTTTGAAGGGGAGGAGATCCTACAAAACTGTGAGGAGGAGCTGGAAACCCCCAAAGGTCCAAGCAGGTCGTAAAGCAGCCCCAGACCGCTCCCAGCTGGCTGGATTTGGGTCCATGATTGTCCTGCAGGAGTTCCATGTTTGTAATTTAGCTTTGGGATTAAAATAACCAGTTGGGCAGAGGAGAAATAAGACATCAGCTGACAATTAAAGCCATGAGGACTCTGCTACACAGCATGAGGGTTGGTTTGGTTGTTTAAATACAGGCAACAAATACTGAAAAATTTTAAGAATGGTGAGGAAACCTGGTGATGGCGGGAATGGGTTTGAAGCCTTTTTATGGCATTCAGCTGTCTGCCTCCTTTCCTCTCGGTTTTGTCTTCTTTAACTTGAATTTACTACCTCATGGAATCCATTTATAATTCCACATTGTTTTAAAGTTAATAGATGGAAAAGAACGAGGAAGGAGGTTATTGTGTGAGCGTGGGCTGCTTTTTGGTGTGGTTTTTTTTCTTTTTTTAAATGAAAGTGAAATGGGGCTGGAGTGTGGGAAATTCCTTCCTCAGCAGTCACTTAGAAATTGGCCATTTTTCATCTGCTCTGAGTAGGGGGAAAGACTGTCAAAGAATTTTAAAGGAAAACACTGCAAAACCTTATTAATTGAAGAAAGATTTTTGGCCTTCATTTTTCCACCCAACGAAAGCAAAATTCATGCATCATAATTTGGGACATTGTTCCCTAAAAAGGCTGTAGCAAGTAAACCCAGGCAGACAGCAGATAGAGCAGGAAAACACTAAGGTATGGAAAAACCCAAAGCCTGGATACTGTGACTGTCAATAGTCAAAATTTTCAACACATTCATTTTTAATTTGTATTTCATTTAGGACCATAAGATTTACTGTCATGATTTAACCATTACTCAACAAAGCCAAGGGGGAGCCTAAGTATTTCTTACAGAACAACACACACACGCTCTTGGATCTTCTTCCCCCTGCTTTCAGACTGGTTTCTGTATTACAGCACACATACATTTGTTCTATAAATGCAGAGTTACTGAAATATCACTGCAGTCTCACCAGCATCGTGGCATCCAAGAGCACAGGAGTGATGAGGGATTCAGATCCCTGCTTGGAAAAGCTGGGATCTGCAAGAACTGAGCTGGGCACCTCTGAGCTGATGTTTCTGCAAACATCCCAGGCTGTCAGTGCAGAAACAGCTCCAGAAACACCACTCCTGACTGAATGTGGGGATTCACCACAGCAGCAGAGAGAAATCCCTTTTGTACCTAGAACCAGCAACTCTTGCAAAATTACATTGGTAAAAATAAATGGTCTGGATTCGTTAAGCAACAAAGCCCAGCCAAGAGAACTTTTTAAAGAAGTTTCTATTTTCCATACAAGCGTTGGTGAGGAAAATAAACAAACAAACAAAAAAGCTTTGTCTGTCTGCCTACTACTTGTTAACCACAGAACTAAGGATGATATTTGGGTACAACATAAAGAGGTATCACCTGCATTTCCTGTCCTGCTGGATACACCCTGGCTCTGGATGTCTGTGCCCTTTCGGCACTGAAAGCTCATTTTCCCAGACTGTCTCACAGGAAAGCTGCTTCCCTGGACAGTCCCCCCTCTGTTCTTTGCTCATCCCCATGTAGATCAGATCCATACACTTGGCAGCGCTGAGCACACACGGTTTGATAACACAGCTTTTGGCACAGTCAGCACCAGAGAGAGGCAGGTACTTCAGTGCACAGCTCTGAGCACAGGAATGAGCATTCCTGACGCCTGGAGTCAGCTGCTTTCTCACTGAACTCTTGGCCTTCGCTGCTCTGAGCATGCACCGTGCAGTACTGAAGTCATCTGCACCTATTTTTGTTGTTGTTTTTAATAGAAAATGCCATAATAGTTTCAGATATTCCCTCAGTACAAAAAGGTTTATCTAAAGAGAATATACAGAGAGATGCCCTGGATGTCAGAGAAGACTTCTGTCAAACTCTGTGGTCAGTAGATGGTTCTCTTTCCAGGTCAGACACACAAACCATTCCAAGGTGTGTTTCCATGACTTGCCTCTGTGCTTCCATGGCATTTCATCCACCTTTGTTCAGCAGCTTCTCAGGATGCCCCATTTCTTGTGTTTGGATTCAACTCTTAAGGGCCCTCAAAGCCATTTCTCAGGTTTGCTTGGCTTGTGTGTACCTTGGTTTGGCTGATGGCCTCAGTTCTTTCTGCCATTTTATGCTGCTCCCTGTCCCTCTGCTCCGAGGCCAGGGCAGCTCTGAGGGATGTTTCAGCCCAGCCAGCTGCCCTGCAGTCAGTCCTTCCACGTGGCTGGTCTGGTTTGGTGAAATATCCCCCTCCAAAATGGGGGTGAAGCAGGGTAAGGCAGTTCTGGTACCCCAGGTCACTAAACTCTTCCTACTTTAAGCAACACAAACTATTCCAACCCTTCAGATTCTAATTTAAGCAACACCCCTATTTTTGCAACCTTTTTATTTGTGATTAATATTATATTTTCTGGAAGTATTTCCTTCTTTTCTTCAAACATTCATTTTGTTTCAATTGTAATCAAGCTTGCTGCCTGCACTATGACAGCAAATGCTTATTGTGTGGTTATATTTACCCACAGGGCAACACTGAGGTCTGGCATTTGACAAACTCCTGCTAATCAGCATAGGCACAGCACAGGCAACATTCAGGTAAAAAAAACTCCCAAAGCCAAAAATCAACAAAACAAAAACCACTGGAAGTTGATTACAAACATGTCAAAACTGATTCCAAAGTATCACATGTGTTCTCTGGCCCTTACCCAGATGGCCATTTGAGAAGAAATCCCAATATAGTTCTTTCCTATCTTTATTGCCTGGAAAAAAAAATCCTGCAATAATCCTGTGGAAAGGAAAGCCCATTTGCATATATGCTGGATACAGTTCCTTACTGGATGTGTCTTTTCTTGGCTGGGCACATTCATTTCCTGTTGTAAATGTAAAGACTCTGCCTCCTTGCATTGAGTTCTGGTAGAAGCCACCCAAGAGTATCTGACATGAATAGTGCACAAGTAAGCACAATGGGCTCAACATCCTACAACGAAAATCTTTACTCTGCTAAGCTGAAGTTTTTTAGGTTTTGGCAGAAATATCATTTTAGAGACCCAATAAATGTACATTTGAGTCGTAAGGCTTTTCTCAGCCGAAGATTTACATGGGCCTCCTTTGTATCAGCCACAGAAGTATTTTAAGGGTTTGGAAATTCTAGAAGCTTTCCTCCTGCCTTACTCAGCCACTCAAGCTTGATCCTCATTAAATCCCCTGACATGTAATATATTCCAGGGTACAAGAAGCCCTTCATTACTGCTCCATGCTCAGGAGGCAATAACCCTGTTTCAGAGGCTGGGAGCAGGAGCTCCTGCAGGTGTTTCCTCACCCTCCGTGCCGAGCTGGGGCGCTGGGCTCAGTTCTTGCTCTGAACGAGCCCACAGAACGCTCCGGAAGGGCTCGAGGAAAACCATTTCTAGATTCCACTCAGGAGAACCTCTGCTCCAGCAGAAGGTTCAGGAAGGAATTTATCTGCAATGCAGGAGGGGTGCTGGAAACACTAATCCCATTTCTAACCCCATCACCAACCCCTGTGACCAGGGCAGCTGACCCTGCTCCCTGACCTGGGTCCCACCGAGGACACCACCCGAGCCTGCAGACTCTTACCCAGCCTCTGCCTCCCCACCTGTGAGATGGAGATCAGGAATTTAGCAGCACATCATCAGGCTGGCTGTATTTAACACAGGCAGAGCTCTGAGATCCCAGGTGAAAGCCACGGCCCCAAAGCCCAGATATTCCAAGGTTCAGGACAGGTATGTCAGGCTCACCTCAGTACTGAGAGTGTGCACACTGAAGTACAGGTTTCTCTGATCCCTTCCATACTGTTTTTAAATTTATTTTACAATGAGGTATCAGTACTTTGACTCAGAAAAGCAGCCATGTTTGTGAGCATATGTATTGCAATATTAGTAGAATTAACATTTTTCCAGGAAGAGATTTGGATTGTTTAAAATGCAACAAGATTTTCAGTTAATTATATGCTCATGCACAAAGTAAATATGAATTTGGACCCTTCCCTTCAGGATCCTCTCATGGATTCCTTTTTCTGGTTGTGGCCCTTTCTTACCTGTGTAATTAGGAGGGCAGAGACAGACATAGTTGTTGATGCCATCCACACATGTAGAATTATTCTCACAGTCGTTATCTTCACAGTCATCTGGGTTTATTTCACACCTCTCCCCCTCATACCCAAGAAGACAAGAACAGCTTTGGAGAAAGACAAAAAAAAAAAAAAAAGTTAGCATGAAGGGAGAGGGACAGGAGGTTTGAGGTATAAAACTGAAATTAAAACACATAAAAGTTAGCTGGAGCCAAATTCACTGCTGCTGTGAGGCAAAGAGCAACTTAACCCCATGTGTTTGGTGGGTTCCTGGGATCATGTAATTATTTATTTGAGATAAAAATCATCCTCAGGAGCCAGCCTGTGCCATGCTCCCTCTGCTTGCTTTATTGATACCTCTGGCCCTTAGCTGAAGTAAGCAGCTCCAGGCAGGAGAGTAAACATTCATCACAATATTCAAATCCTTGGCTCCCCTGTTAATGTTTTTGTGGGAATGTGGACATTCTCCGTCTGAGGCCTGCACGAGTATGGGACAACCTGGCAGCTCTGAGATACCACAGTCCCTTCAAAGAGCAGCAGCCTGAACTGAGTTCAGAGACATGAGAGTTTTCTCCTCCTGGCTACTTTGTCTCTTGTCCAAACAAGAAATGTTTGGGAATGATTGCTTTTACAAGTGCTGTAAGATTTCAGTGCATCTGCAGCTCCTCCAACATCTGTTTGGGGAAGAGCTGATGGTGCCCAGATAATTGAACTAAAACACAGGCCATGGCAGAGCTGGTAATGGTTCTGTGAGCATGTGGACACTAGTGAAGAATAATTGCACTGGACATCTTATCTCACAGGAGCGTGATGGATGGTCCCTAGAGGGAGTGTAACAAACTGAATGGTTGAAGAATGGCTTGATTTTTTTTCAACCTCCATTTCCTCTCTAGATCTGGAAGCTACGGTTACAAACAGAACCTTTATATTTTAAACTATCCCTAAGTGATGAAGAGGTGGGGGCCAGAGTTTCCTAAAAGAGTCTGAAAACAAGAGTTAAGTGCTCCAGCAGTATCAGTGGCTTCTGAGAAGCCAGCAATGAGATCTGAAGTGTCAGTTCTGAAGTGCCAGCATTGCTGTTCAGTAGTCCCAGTCCAAACTACACATTCACTCTGCTGTTCATTTCCTTTCTTATGCAGGCTCTGGTGGCAGGAAAGGAACTGAACAAATAAAAAGCACTGCTGATTGATGAGGATGAAAACCAGAAAGCACTACAGCAGTCCCACTAATTGCCATGCACTGCTTTTGGAAAGCAGGAGGATTTCCAAGGCAGACACAGCTGCAGGGTGCGGTGCTCAGCTCCAAGAGGCAAAGTGGATGTGAGGCGGTTATCCTGCTTTATGCAGGTGTCCTGGGGTGGCGATGGGGAAAGCCCAGGAGAAAAAGGAACTCCTCAGAATCCATGAATAAAGCTGCAGGGCTGTTCCTGCCCTTCCTCCCGTGTGGCACAGCTTGAGCAGAGTGCAGGGACTCCCCAGGGAGGGGTGGCACAGAGCTCTGCATCCACCCTCGGCAGTCCCAGGCTGGATCGTGAGGTCAGGTTAGATCTTCATGATGTGCAATCTCAGAAAGGAGTAATAAAGAGGAGAAAAGATGGGAAGGGATGTGTCCTGAGCCACCACTAATAAACGATCTTCCAGACAGGTACAAAAGAGGGACACTGGTGACATTTAGAGTAATCTTCACTCTGCAGGGACCATCCACAGGTCATAGGAGTTAGAAAACCTTCACCATGAGTAACCAAAACCCAACTGCTCAAATAAATCCAATTTAGGGCACAATAAATCAATAAGGAATATTTTCCTTTCCTGTCTCAAGCTCATTATTGCTAATAAAACATGTCCTCTTGCTGACCCAGAGCAGAGCATCACAGGAGGCAGAGAGGACAGAGGAGCTGGCACACCATCTTCTGTGGCAATGCGAGTGTCAGGGAGGGGGTTAAAGACATCTAATTAAACACAGTGATACATTCATCATGTCTTGCTTTTTGATTACAAAACCCCATTTTCAGGGGTTTATAACTCGGTCATAAAAATATGCTCCAGGCTGCAACTTGGAAGACAAGGTCTCAGTTGGGGAACTGAAATCGTTCTCTCCATTTAAAGAAAAGCAACAAGAGTGGCTTTGTGCTGGTGATTTTTTTAATGTGAATATAACACCATTTTCCTTCCACAAAAGGATTGGGACAGCCTGGATGTATGCAATCAAAAATGACATTATTAAACACTATCACAGTAATGGTTCACAGTGGAGTTACCATTAGTAACAATTCATTTGGGATTGTTAACATAAATTGCTCAGTCTTAGGACACATTCCATGCTCAGGGAAATGTCAGAATAATTGATGACATTTGGCTACTGGTCCTTATGCAGTATAGGGAGTCTGTACATTATTGCTTACGTAAGATTCTTTGTTTTGATTTGCATTCAAATGTGCTAGATATGAGGCCTGAAATGAAAAGATAAAATGTACAGCTTGGATTGAACCACATGTTGAAAGAGTTGCAGTTTGGGACTGTTTGTATGGATTCTCCCAGAAAAAGCTTAGAAGAAAAATGAAGCCTGCTGAGTGACTGGAAGGTCATCAAACTTGGGTTCCAGCTGACCGAGGGGGAAAATGAATTCCAGAGGCAATGATGAAAACTTTGCAGTGACTCAGTAGTGAAGCAGTGTGAGACAGCATTTCATGGGGATGCTGGGAACAACGGAGCCATGTGGGAAACCACTGCTTCCTAAGTTCTGCTCTAATAAAGGTCCAAATTCCCTGCTCCTCCTGTTTAGGGATTGGTGTTGTGCTTTCCTATAAAGAATTAAATAACTTCCCATTATCCTCATGAAGTTGCAAGAGAACACTAAAGCTTCAAGGCAACACTTTGGGGTAAACTTTTGGACCCGAAGCATTTTCTAAGTTTTTTTTTTAACCTGGCAATTTTTAAAGTTTACTATATTGGATTTTTTTTAATAAACTCTAATGAAACAATTTAGCATCTGTTTATAAATAGAGATATCCAAACAGTGTATCAAGTTTCAGAAAAAAAAAGAGCTTTTAAATAGAGATAGTAAATTCTTTCAAGAATATTACAGTTTCATGGTAAAGAAGCCCTTTCCATCTAGATCCCAGTGGAGCAGCCTGCAAGTCTGGAAGTGCAATGTTTTTCCTTGAACTAGGCAGAATTAACACTCGGCAGTTAATCAGTTCCAGCATTTTACATTTACGAGGGCACTTACAGTTTGTGGAAAATGCTAAAAAAAACCCCCCGATCTGGGAACCGGAGGGGGTTTTATATGGGGAAAAGTTAAAATAACCCAGAGCCTTTGTTAGCCAGCCCCGCAGGTTCTCGGAGCTCAGCCGCTGCCTGTGGGTGACTGCGGCAGAGCTGCCAGCCCTGCTCCTGCCAGAGCCTCCCCTCCAGGCCTGCTCAACCACCAGGACACGTCTCACTGCCCATCTCTTCTACCAGGCCCCAGAACTGACTTTTTTGGCAACTTTTTCTCAAGGCAGAGATTAGATTGGAATGAGCAGTTCAAAGGGAGGAAGAACTTAATGTTCCCAACCCCCTGAGCCGCACGGGGTCACTTATCTGTTCTTCAGCACAGAGGTCACCCTTACTTGAGGAAAGAGAATATGAAAATCACTCAGGATTGAAGAAGTTCAGGGGTAAAAGAGGATGGAGTAACTCCAGCTGAACCTTTGCCCCGTGGCTGTCCCACCAGGATCTGCTGTTCCAGCAAACCCGAGCGCCTCAGGCCCTGCTGCTGAGAGCCCCTGTGGGCACCAGGCACAGTGGAGGCATTGGGCTGGAATCTCAGTCCAAACTAAGAGTTTCCTGTCTTTGGGGGGAGCATCACCACCTCAGCATTATTTCAAATGGTAATTTTCTTGTCTGAGGCTACAGAAACTTGAGAGTTAAACTGCATGGCATTTCATAGGGAGAGAGCTTTGGCTTAAGTTTCCTTTTTACAAGAGTAAAGATTTGACAAGTTTGGCAGCAGGGCTTGTGTATGAATATATTTCCCTAGGGAAGAGAATATACAGAAGATATAATTTCTTTTACAGGCCACACAACAAAAAAATCCAAGGAGGCCTCTCATGAAAATGTTTTTGACATCCGCTTCCTCGCAGCACATAATGTAGGGCAGCATTTTCCCATCCTGGTGAACCCAATTCATATGCACATAACTCTGGCTGCTGCCATCCACTGGAGAGATTTCCCACCAAAAAACCCTGACCCAACCAACCAAATTCAATCTCAAAATGGTTCTATATCTTCCTTGTCACTGACTGTTCCGTGTCCACACCACATTTCCCTCTGCCACGCTGAAGCTCCCCAGTCCTGCAGAGCCACAGAGGCTCTGGACTGACTGAATTAAAACCAAGGAGAAAATGGAGCAATGCAGATGCTGAACAGTCAATTTTATGCAGGAAGATTCTGATGAGATATGGTTTTATGTGTCTTTTATTAGACCAACTGAAACTATATAAATAGCTATAAAAGCAGACTCTTTCCCTAAAAAGCCTCGAATGTTGTTCAGCAACAAAACCACCCCTGAAGTTTCATAACGGATCTCAAAAACAATGCTCATTTGGAACTGAAGCAAAGCCTGTGAGATTGTAAAATCCATTCAATTCACAAGAGAAATTCAGAAGTAGCCCTCAATTCAGGTCACTCGAAACTTTTTATCTACTACCACAGAACAAAACAAAAACACTAAAGAAAAACCCAATCCAAAATATATGCTAAGGTCTCTCATTCTAGTATTATGGATATTATAAAATGTTTTACTACTGGATTTTTAATATCAGCTGCATTTTTGAAAAATGGGTACTGAGTGACAAAACCCAGGCATTCTAATGTGACACAGTTTAGCTGTGGTACAGCCTGGAGAAAGCTTTGGACATGAGTGACCAGAAAGGAAAATGAATTGAAGACCACCAGGCCATCATTTCTCTCAAGCAGAAACTGAACCTGAACTTTTACTGCAAAAACTGCTGGGCCTGCTAAAATCTGAATCAAAAGGAGGTAGATCAGATCAGAGAAGTGGTTTCACCAGAATCTCTGGAGTCTGTCAAGCAGCACAACCACTTGGACGTGCCGTGAGCTGCTGAGCTTCCCCTCCTCTCCCACCACCACACACCACGGCCCTGCAGAGACATCTCGACTGCTCAGGGGCTCTGCTCTGCTCAGGGACTCCAGCTGAGCCCTGAGCTGCCCCTCATGGAGATGTGGCCATGTTTGCTCCTGTTCTCCCCACTGGAAAACCTCCAGCTGCTGTTCATTGTGGAGCCTGACAGCCTCACCCATCAACCTGTGCTGTCCCACGGTAACATCACCCATGTCCTGTGCCCTGTGATGTGCTTGATCTGCTTCTGCAAGCAGGGAATTCTTCAGGGTGGGCAGGCACATAGAGAAGCATTGGGGCATTTCTGCTGTTTACTGCTTCTTTTTTTGCAAGGAACAGCATATATACGGAGGAGCAGATCTAGGAAAATTCCAGCAGCTTTTTTTTAGAAAGAAACTTTCTATCAACTTGAATGACAAGCAGTGACCAAAGCCTCAAACCTGTTACTTCCTTAGCTGTGAAGCAGTGCCTGCAGCTGTGCAGATCTCCCAGCAATCTCATTAAAACTTCTGGACTTCTCTTGGAGTATCCCCACCTATCCTGCATCTTTGTTGTGTGAGCAAACTGAAATCCACAATACCCAGCTGCAGAGGTTATTCTCTTGCAGGGCCAATGCTTAAAATGTGGCCATTTCCCTCTGTTTTTTAATTGTTTCTTTAAAGCCTGTTTGTCTACAAGATTCTTCAGTATGAAAACATTTTGGATCTGGTTGTCAAGCAACAGATGCTCTCTTCACAAATACAGAAACAGCTTAGATGTGAGACTGAAATGCCCCAAGGAAAATTAGGATTCAGATAACACAATGCAGATCACAGAGACCGCTCAAAAGCTCTTAAATGCACGTTCCATTACGAGGAAATAAGGAGGCCTGTTCCACAGGAAATGATTTGTCACACCACTGAAACCAAAGCAATCGTTCTGTATGGCAAATAGAAGTGTCACATGCAGCAGTTTCTATAAAGCAGCCATTACAGTTCATTAATGCAAAGCAGAAACACATGAAATTTTATAATCTCATTTGAAACGAACTTTGTGCTCCTACCTGAATCCATCCTTATTTGCCTCTGTGAGGTGGCAGGTCCCTCCATTCTGACACGGATTTTGAATGCAGGCATTAATGGGCACACTGCAGTCTCGACCCTGTTTGGGAAAATTCAAAAGAAACAACATTAGGAAGCCTGGTGTCTGAATCAGTCTCTTGTTCCTTCACTCTACTTGTGACACTTACAAGAGGTCTGTGGTCTTCAGACCCGTGACATCACCCAATGATCTTTATTGATGATCAGATTTATTCAGCACTTCAGTGAGAAGCTGGCAGGGCAGCTGCATTATCCGATGGGCCTGGTGGGTATCAGCATTCAGTTTCCAGGCTGCAATGAACCCTTTCACTGGAGTGCCTTGAGGAAACAGCTGGTCTCACCATGACTCTGACACACTTCAATGTTGGGTACAATGCAAAGAACCACTCAGGAGCAGAGGTAAGCCCAAGGCTGCACACAGTGAGCACAGCCCACGTGGAACCAGCACTCACCACGTGCAGATACCAGGCTCTCTGTTAAACGCCGCAGCAGCAGCACACGCTGCTCATTACCAGCATCAGAACCCACCAGGGAGAGGCCCTTTGTGTGCTGGGAGCTGAGCTTGAATTTCTGCACAGAACACACCAAGTTTCATCACTGACTCAGTTCCCCTCTTAAAGACTGCCCTAGAACACACCTCAGTTCCACCTGAACCTCGCCAGCCTGAGCAACCTCCACTGCTACTGACTTTCATTAGTCCCTCAGGAACAGACATATTGCTCTGACCATTACATTCTGCTGATTAGAACAAGCTATTTGTAACATTGGCAAATATGTTGAAGAGTTTGGTTCTGCTTTTCAGTTACTCACACAGTAGGGTGGAGTAAAGCGACCCAAAAGCCTCAATACTCAAAGGATCTGAGCAATCACAAGAAGTTCAAGAGATCGCTCTGCTTTTCCTGCTGAAGATCCTGTTAGCAGTGGACATCTGCCAGCTCATCTACTGGGAATCTGGTAGATTACTGCAGTCAAGATGAGAAAAACATCTTGGGAGATGCTATAATTTAGTCCAGGTAGCCGGGGGTATTTTTTTGTCTTAATTTGTCTCTGGAATGCTCATCTCAAAATAAGTGCAGCCTCAATTAAGCATAATCAAGGCATGAAAAACCCAAATCAGCTTATGAGGGTGAACTTTAGTACAGGGTTCATTCGATCTGGTCTGTCCACTCCTGGTGCTTGGCTCTTCCTCACGTCTCACACGGTTTAATCCCCCAAATAGCTCTGAAATCTTCAGTACTGTGCAGCAGGCAGGACTTCCCAGCTGCCATTGTGTGAAGAACAGCGAACTCACTGTGAAGAAGCGAGCACAGTGATTACCACAGGATCACCAGGCTGGAACAGAGCTACAAGATTGGGTCCAACCTTTGACTGATCCCCACCCTGACAACCAGACCTGAGCACTGAGTACCACACTCTGTTGTTTCTTGAGCCCCTCCAGAGATCATCACTCCATCACCACCCCGGGCAGCCGATTCCAATGCCTGACAACCCTTTCAGTGAGGAAGTTTTTCCTGATAATCCAACCCGAACCTCCCTGGGCACAGCTTGAGGCCATTTCCCTGTTGCTGGCTGCCCAGCAGAGCCTGACGCCCCTAGCTGCTCCCTCCTGTCAGGGAGCTGTCGAGAGTGAGAAGGTCCCCCCAGAGCCTCCTTTTCTCCAGGCTGAGCCCCCCAGCTCCCTCAGCCACTCTTTTATGACTGTCCAGACCCTTCCCCAGCTCCGTTCCCTTCTCAGGACACGCTCCAGCCCCTCGGTGTCTTGCAGTGATGGTGGCCAGAGCTGGACACAGCCTCAAGGTGTGGCCTCACCAGTGCCGAGTACAGGGGGACAATCACTGCCCTGGTCCTGCTGGCCACCCTATTTCTGGTACAAGCCAGGTGCCACCGGCCTCTTTGCCCTCCTGGGCTCATGTTCAGTCTCTGCAGAGCAGCACCTCCTGGTCCTTTCCTGCCTGGCAACTTTCCTGCCCCTCTGCCCCCAGCCTGGAGCTGCAGGGGCTTGTTGAGACCCAAGGGCAGGACCCAGAACTTATCTTATCGAGCCTCATACTGCTGGCTTCCAGAAATATATATATATACACTTATAAAAAATACTTCTTATGATATAATTTCATCCAACACCACAGAGGAGCTTTGTTAACAAAGCTGGATTTCTTGAGGCTCTGTTTCCAGCATTCCCCAGAGTGAGGAGAAGCAGCTTTGCATCTTACAATTTCTGCAAACACGAGCAAAGAGGGACAGACTTTTCCCCAGCTGAATCAGAACAGAAACATTTCCAAGGAACGGCAGAGAGCCGTGGCCACGCCGTGCCTGGCTGCGAGTCCATCCCCAGCGCAGCAGTGCCGGCAGCACGCGCGGCCCTCGCCCAAGGCCTGGCGCTGAGGCTTTCTGCTTCATCCCTGCCCGCTTGCCAAGCAGCCTGTCCTTCTCCATCTGAAACGCCGAGGCCCCAAATGGCTCGGGCGAGAACTGGGACAGCGCCGAGGGAAGCTCCTGCAGGTTTTATTTTGGCACCATGTGGCCGCAGCGCTCTGCGGATGCACGGAGCAGTGACACTGATCCGCTCCCACCATCCCCAACGCTGCCCGTCTCTTGTCCATCTGTGCCCTCCATCCTTCCAGCGAACCTGGAAGGAGTTGGTTTTTATACTTCCCTGTGTCCCTGGTGAATTGATTTTTATATAGATAACGTCACTAACATCAGTTCTATTCCATGCAAACTCTTCACCCCTGTATCACTAAAATATTAAACCCTTGGCAGCCAGGCAGAGCAAGCAGCAAAGCATCTGTTCTTCTGAAGGGTTTTGTCACAGCTGAACACCGTGTAAAACAGTCCCATCCCTTCCACTATAATTACCCAGATTAATTTGAACATTCTTGTAAAAATTTAATAAAGATAAATGTTAAAATGAGAGCGAGGCCCTTTCAGTCTCTTGCACTGGCACATGAGATTTCACATGACAAATCCTGCTCTCATTTCTGCACTGAACATGGCTGAATTATTGGCTTCTTGGGCCTCAGACAGCATGGAAACCCATTAGAATGTGCTGCTGAACCAGGCAATTGCAACACTAAGTTGCTGTGTAGCTTTAAGAAAATTACAGTTCCTCTGACTCAGTTTCCTCATTGTAATAAATGGGCAAACACCACTGATCCTGCTCTGAGGATCATCATCTCTGAGCTGACTTTGTCTATAGTGCATTGCGAGCCCAGAGAACAAGTACAACTTCTCCAACAAGGAGGACTCTGGAAAACAAAGAACTCTGAGAGGAGAGAAGCTGCAGAAAAGCATGGTACTAATAAATCTACAGCAAAGCAAGGCCATTTTATTTCCGAATGAGACTGTCACTACCCAGAAGAGCCTAAAGACGTTCTAGAAACATCCTTCAAATGAATAATGCAATTCTCCAGTCTCAATTTACAGTAAGACTTCTTACTGGAAAAATGGAATTGCTGTCAAGCATCACTAAAGTTAATTTATCTGTGAGTTGGGAAATACTCCTTGAGTTACATTGCCTGGAAATAACTATTGTTACAAAGGAGAATATTGTCTATTTGCTTCAAGACTAAAGAGCCTTTTAATGAAGTCTGAAGCAGAAATAGAGGTGGAGACTTTGTTTCAAGGACAGGCGGGAAGATAGGACTGTCTCAGCAATTCACAGAGAGAGGATGAAGGTCCCTCTGTGTGCAATATTTTACTTCTAGAGCTTTTTTCAGATACAATAAATTTTTGTCTAGTCTGATAGGAAGGCATCAGATCCAAAACACTTTTATATATTTTCTCTCATTTTCTGTAGGAGTGGAAAGGTTTAGGCATTGAAACAGGAAATTTCTGTAACTTATTAGAAGACATATATGTTCAGATCCAGCTGTCCTTTTAAAGCTGAAGCACCTCAGCTGCTCCAGACTTTATCTGGGCTGCTCCAGCTCCACATTTCAGTGACTGAGAACAGAACTGTTCCCCACACATAGAAAGAGTCAGTTCTTTGTTTGAAATTACCCGTACTGGGCATTGCTGTATCTCCAAGCTGTTCCTCAGCACTGCTGTGCCAAATTTCAGCTTTTACAAGGATCCACTACTGGGAACATTATATCATGATCAATAAAACACCCAATAACAAGTAGCAAAAACTAATAAGAACCTCAGCAGGAAGAACAAGGGATAATACAGTAAAAAAAGCACTCATTTGCCTTGACACCGTTTCAACCACTGCAATAATTTTTTTTCAATTAATTTCCAGGAATTGGAATTGTCTGTGTAGACTGGGAGTTTCATTCACACTCACATGGCAGAGATTTGAGCTTTGCCCATCCCAGCGTGATTCTCCTCCCGTTGCTGGGCACAGATAAGGGGTGGCAGCACCGAGCTCACCACGGGCAGGAGGTGGAACCCTCCTGGTCCATAAAACCATCCCAGCCAGGGAGACACCTGCAGCCAGGCCGGAATCAACCCAACCTCCCTGGTTTGTGAGCAGGGAGAGCTCTTTCCAGCTAATTACAGCCCTGCTCAATGACTACAGTGTTTCCCAGCGTGCTGGAAAAATGAGCTCTACAACAGAAATACCACGGTTTATTCGACTTGTTAACAACATACAACGTGCTCATAATAAATTTTATTTAGATGGTCTATGTGGAGAACAGATGGCAGCGTTCATGTGTTTAGTAAAAATACTAAATGAAGACAAATATAGTTGATAGAGGCTTTAAATTAAGAACCGGGAAATTTTCATAAACAACTTAATTATCAAGGTCTAAATACAGCTAAAGCTTTTAGGGAAAACAGATAAAATTACCATCTACAAAGATACTGCATT
This sequence comes from Pomatostomus ruficeps, assembly GCA_013400735.1. Classification (NCBI taxonomy): domain Eukaryota; kingdom Metazoa; phylum Chordata; class Aves; order Passeriformes; family Timaliidae; genus Pomatostomus; species Pomatostomus ruficeps. The sequence goes on from VYZT01026477.1 coordinate 210,765, forward strand.
GCACGCTCCGTCCTTCACATTCCTCATTGGGGAAGTAACGCACCCACATCCAGCTCTCAGTCTCACCAACATTAAAACACTTGTCTTACGGGTTTCCTGGTCAGAAGTTAATAAAAAATCATTGCATGAAGGGAAAAGGCTTAGTAAATCTTCCACTTCATGAAAGGCTGGAAGGAAAATCCACAGAAAGATAACTGAGAAGCACACTGTGTTCCATGAGTATGTCCAGGAATGTTATTGCAACCTACAACTATCTGCCAGCTTTAACATTTCAACCTCCCAATCCTGGGAAATGAAGAATAAATGGACACTTGCAGGCCCTCTGTTGAGCTGTGCTGTGTTCCCACAGAGCGTGGCATGTATTTGATCAGTTTTCTGAATTATTCTGCTGTCGGCTGATACACACTTGAGTGTCACCAGCCCTGGATGTGCCGGTGGGACCTGCCCTTAAATTCAGACCTGCAAGGTCCAGCAGCAGAGTCAAGGGCTAAATGTGGTGGGTAACAGCGATTTCCTGGTGCTTTGTATAAAAGAATGAGATAGGATGGGATGGGATGGGATGGAATGGAATGGAATGGAATGGAATGGAATGGAATGGAATGGAATGGAATGGGATGGGATGGGATGGGATGGGAGGGAGAAAAACCCAGAAACAACAGAAGACACAGACACTCAACACAGAAAGAGAATTCAGTTTGAACTTTAGAATGGAGCTTTTTTCTTCTTTTTTCTTTTTTTTACTTCTTTCATGCTTAGTAAAGTGAGAACTCTGATCAAAGGTTTTCCTGAAGCTGTGCCATGCAGCTATCCAATAAGGTATAAACGGATGCTAATTTTTACCTAATAGCATTTTTTAGCAGTGACTTCTTTCACCACTTGAAACCTTTATCCCTCTGCCAAAAATAGTCAAAATTGGAGGGTAAATTGAAATTTTCCAGGGCAGGAAGGGAAAGGGATGTCTCGTGAACAAAGTTTTATCGCATAAACTTCAATTCCACTAGAAAATTAAGCTGGGAAAAAAGAATGAGGCATTCAGCAGTTTTCCCTGTAATAAATACATTTAGCAGCCATAAATACAAAGGAGAAACAAGCAGAATTTTGCATAATTGACCGAGGAAACACAATACCATGAATTCAGCCCCACAGCCAACACACTAAGTTACAAGTTAGGTAGGAAAACTTCTCCCAAGTTCTATTCAGGACTGTGTATTTCAGCGCCTTTCAAGGCAGGGAAACGCAGTATTTGCTATAATGGGATCACAAAAAGAAGGTTTCCATGTCCTGCAAGTCTTACAGCCGTGACGAGAGCCAGCAGGGCAGCAGGAGGGACAGGGACACCTCAGCGATTTGGGAAGGGAAGGCTCTCAAATAATTAGAGCTGTTGTGAACTGTGTGAAGAATGAAGCTAACCTCAAAATATAAAATGAAATTCTTTTGCAGGAAGGGCTAAACAGACAGCACTGGGAATGTGTTATTTTACCAGTGATTTGGAGCTGATTTCCTGATTGCACTCTGAGAGCTGACACCCTGCTCTCCACACACAGCAGCGGGGAGCTCCTCAGCAGATCCAGGTGATGCTGTTTGCCCTGTTGATGCTCTTCCTGGCCATGGAGAGAGTGGTTAAACCCCAATGTGGGAAAGAAGTCTCTGGTGCTCATTGGCAAGGTCAAACAACTCGAGGAGCTGGCAGGGCCAGCGTCAGATCCATCTGCTGAGGCGTATATACAAATTATCTGGCAAGGCACGGGTAATATCACAGCAATTCTGGATCAGACTGCTTTCACACTGCCAGGTGGAAGTTGAAAGATTTTGATCATCTGTTGTTCACAAAAATCTTGTGACTCCTCCTTCTGAGCACAGACCTTGCTGCAGACACCCACAGCTCGGGGATGAATCCCCACTCACACTCAGGGGGATTAACTCCTTCTCTTCAGTCACCCGCCCCAATGGGGTAATAAAAACGTGCTTTCTGTTTAAAGTGTTTAAAATCCAATTAATTTAACAGGAAAAATTAATTTATTTCATCCACCTCTAGTCTGGAATAAAAGTTTTTTAATGTAAATCTGAATTTACCTTGCATAATCTGAATTATTTCTCAGTTCAGTATCGCTGTTTATACAGCTGTACTTACACCGACATGTCCATCCTACAAGAGTTGCCTGCTGCTCAGAAACATGAGAAATTCTATTTGCTAAAAGGCACAGAAGGCAGGTTATGGAAAAAGAGACCCTGGTATCGTTCTTGTGCTGCCCCTCCCGCCACTCAGCTGATTTAGCTCCCTCTGCAAACGTCCTCAGTGTTACTATCAAAAGTAGAAATACAGACAATATTTATAACCCACCATCTCCAGCACTGCACAGTTACCTCCTATGCCAGTCTTGCTTCATCTGGCATCTGATTAAACAATAATTGGCCGTGGCAGCAGCACTTCTTAGTGACTTCCTTGTCCTTGTTAATAAATCACAATTGTCAATTTATAGCAAATTAGGCAAACTCTGCTCTCTTAAGCCTCATTTTATTTAAATCAGGAAGATTTATGACCCTCTGGGGTATAATACACCTTCCATTACCTCTCCAGCTGGTAATCAAGAATATGCATGTCAAAGTCAAAGTGCAAGGATTCATCATATTATTTTTTAAAAACTCTGGTTCTTCTCCTGTGAGTATGGAATTTAATCCTCTGTGGACATCGGAGGTTTATTTTGTCATTATATTAATTACCATGTAAATCCTGATTGCCCTTCTAAACCTCTCCTTACATAAGCACTTTGGGTTTCCAGGGTCTTTTGGGCTTTTAATCAACGACAGGAGAGATGTCATTAATCCATCACGGAGTCCATTCACACAGCACACGTCTGAAACGAGCCCAGAGGTGCCAGGCTGGATGGGGCTCCAGAGCTCCCAGGGTTACCACTGACCGATCCAGAGCATCGTGTGAACATTCTGGGAGATGCAGAAGAAAATCAGAGACACTGAAAAGAGTTAATTTGGCCGAGGGTTGACCTATACATAACATACAGCCCAATATATTTGATGTAAATCTAACAGAATATTTCCTATGCAGTCTCTAATTCAAGCAGCATTCATGAAGGAGAACAATGATTTTAGTACCTTCAAAATACTTAAGGGCCTATTTATTTTAAAGAACGTTTTGCAGTGATAATTAAACTTTCCCTTTTGGGCTACCCAAAGTCAGTGTCTCTTTGTCAATGTGAACCCTGTGGAGAAAGTTATAAAGACTGGACATTTGTACAGACATCAAAAATACTATCAATATAATTTAAAAAATAAAATAAAATAGTTATTTTAGCAGTGACTTCTTTCACCACTTGAAACTTTTAAATAGGCAAACCTAAAAATAGTCAAAATTGGAGGGTAAATTGAAATTCAAATTTATATTTAATAGTTATAAAAAATAAAATAAACAGTTGTTGTATTTTAAATTAACTATGCCCAGTACTTAAGCTACTGGACAGCCTGCATGGAGAGGAGGCACAGAGTACAAGCAGAAATCCAGTGAAGCCTAACACAAGGCAGAGATTATGTGATTAAAAAAATCTCTCCAAAAAAAGCCCACCAGGATTCTGAAATAAACAGACTAAAGAGGCTGGAGGAGTCACAGTCCCTTGGAAGGACCTTCTGCTGGCACATCCGTGTTTGTTAAGGATGCAGGCATTTGGTTTGCACCAGCTCTCTGCTGCTGGAAGCTCTCACACTGAAATCCACAGTATTTCAGCAGAAACGCCAGGAGAATCTGTTTTGCTCGTGGAAGATCTGCGAAGCTTCCCCTGCAAGGTTTCCCAGCTCAGAGACACCAGCAATCCTTTCTGGTGGCAATCTGATGTTGGGCTGGACTGGCAGGTGACCCTGGCAGGCAGCAGCGGTTTCAGAATCCAACGTGCACATGAATTTGTCACACTCCTACACAACTGACACACGCCCACTGTATTAATGAGCAAGAGCACAATATTTATATTTATTTCAGAGGTTCTTTGCAGTATGAAGAGGGGACCCAGGGGCCATGGGGGTCAGAGAGCTTTGGGACAATCTTACCTGCAGTGTTTGTGCCTTTACCCCTACACACTAACCTACTCCCAATCTAATTCCCAAACGAGTCTGGTATTAGATCATTTCTATTAACAGGAGTGGGCTTGCTCCTCTTTTCATCTTAGCCTGCTTGTAGCAACTTCATCAATTCCATCATCTCCAAAGGAAAGGAGAAAATACGGCAATCAGCCTCCCAGGACAGTCTCTGTTCGTGCTCTTGGATGACAAAAGAAACCCAAAAGCCGTTTTGTCGAGTACAGTCGGTGCCAAGAAAGCCTCAAGGATAACAGATGACAGAAAATCACAAGGAAATCTACAATAAGGATTTTCAGCTGTGGCCAACTACGTCAACTGGTTCAGTCGTGCAGAAACGGTGGGGTGCAGAAAATTAAGACCTGGTTAAACAGAACTTGATTAAGCAGAGCTATAGCAATCAGCAATCACCTGAAAGGCAGACAAGCCACAGAGGAAGAAAGATTTTTATTTAGTGTAATAGGACCGGGCAAACTTAAGAACAAGAGCCTGAAATTCAGACTAAATGCCAATAAAAACTTCTCCTTTACGCTGGGAAAAGAAAGATTGGAAGTCTGATCACTCATTTAGAGCTAGACCAGGAAAACAGCAGTAAAACCAAAGTGAGGAGGAATAATCCACACTGACAACAGAATGGAGGTGACAGTGCCCACCTGTGGGGCAGCTCCCCGACCCCCCAAACTGCCCAGCTCCTGGTGCAGTCCTGCACAAACCCAGAATGCCTGAAGCTGCTCAGCATCTGTGTTCTTGTCGGCCTAACACAAATGGAAATACTTCTTCAGAGCTGCCTTTATTGCTGAGAGCCCTCATTAGGGCTGCCACACTGCATGAGGGGGTTTTACAGGGCCTGTGGTGGGTGGGTTCCTGCCTCGACACCTTCAGCCAGCAACTGGGGCTGTAATCCCTCCCTAAACCTTTCCTTTTATGCTCTTCCACATGTAAATCTCCATTTTCTTCAGACCTACTACAACAGAAAGGGCAAAAATAAGGGAACACAAGTCTGACTGGTTCATGGTCAATTTTACACAATAAGCACATGGAAGAAAATATTGTGATTTCTGCAGTTTCTTCTGCCCTAGGAGCTTTATATGAAATTATAACCACCTACTGCTGACACTGGTGTTTGCCCTAAAAATCCACACATAAGTACAGATCTACTCATTTTATGTGGCCACCCATTACCCCTCATCCCTAGAGGCTTTCTCTTTTATTTTACTGCGAGTGGAAAATGCTTCTTTGACATTCATTAATAAGCATTTTCAGCAGGGTTAACATGATCAAACGAAAATAAAACACCCCAGATCACACAAACACACACTCTGGGGGAATTTATTAGAATGAAAGCTCAAGGCAGAACCACCTCACAGAAACAGCACTGATTCCTTCACATGAGAACTTGGCACTGGGCTGACATTCCAGTGCCTGTCCCCCGACCCTGACACCGGGAGAGGGAGGAGAGAGGCCAGGGCAGAGCAACACGAGGAGGGGGAGAGAGGAGTTTGTTCTCCTGGCTCATGTGGATGAGGGCAGGCTGCTCCCAGTCCCTTCCCATCTCTTCTCCCTTTGCAATCCCAGCTTGGGGATTGATTTGTGTGCCAAAAGATGCACGTGGGGACCCACACGTGTACGTTAATAAAGAAACAAAAGCACAGAGCTCCATCTGCACACAGCATCAGCCTGGCAAACCAGGCAGGGACCCTCACAGGGCAGCAGCCAAACTCTGCCCTGGGTCCCATCCACTCAGCCCCACCCAGTGCAGTGACAGTGACAAAGTGCCCGGCTGGAATAGAGCCAGAGTGTGGCCCCTGAGCCGGGAGAGCTGCCCCAGGTAGATGCAGATGAGCAAACACCCCACAGCCACGCTGGGTTCTGAGCTGAATCCTCCCCACGCTGCCATCACTGCAGGGCTCTCACAGATTATTCGTGTAATGCTGCAGAACCTTGAAAGGGCAAATACAGCAAACTCCCCGTGCTCCAAACCAGGCCATGTGCCCCCCCACGAGCCAGGGGGACAGCCAGGGCAGTGCCAGGGACACTGCGGCAGTGCTGGGAAAGCCTCCTGTCAGCCCTGTGCTCCCAGCCACAGCTCCTGCTCTGCCACTCTGACCCTGCACAGAACTTACACCAGCGCACAACACGGGAAGCGTGTGAATCCCCACATCCCGGAGACATCCTGCTCTCAGATCCTCCTTTTCCAACCTTGTTTCCAGGGACGAAAACCAGGCGTAGGGAGGGGGAAGAGCCAAATTCCGAGCAGAACTTTGGAGCCAGCTTCCTCACTAAATATCATTTTGGCTTTACTATAATGCATCCCACCACAAGAGTCTGGCTGCGAAGAATGCTGTCTCTCCAAAGCCCAAGAGCTTTACCCAGGACTTTCCCAATTGTATCTGTCATTCTGGATGATTGGTGAAAGTGCCTGAACCCTCAAGACACCGCAGCGCTGCAAGGAAAGTCAGGGCACTGGCTGAACTCACCAGGGAGGTGAAGAGATTCGGATAAAATTCAGAGCAACTCAACCACAGATACGAACCAGCATCTCTGCCTGGAGTGTGGGATATGAGCTGTGCCAATTTTACCTATCCTCACTTTCAAATTCGGAGAGCTTTCAGTGGCAGCAGAACCCAGAGGTGACAAACATCAGAGGTGACAAACATCAGAGTTGATAAACATCTGCATTCCAGCAGCCCTGGCTCCTTCACCTGAGCAATCAGAGAGGCTGTGGAGATCCCCAGGCAGGCACTGTGCTTCCTGTTCTGCGTTGGCAATGTTCTTTCGTTTCAGACAAAACAAAAATGTATTTTAAAGTCTTTCCCCGGTTCTACAAATAATTCTATTTGAAAGAAAGCAAGTTATTCTCCTTTATTTGTTGCTACCTCCGTTTCAAGAAAGAGAAAGCATAAAAGACAAAAATCAGCCAAAAAACCCCAAAAGGGCCTTTTCAGAATACAGCAATGGCAAAATACACTGAGTGTTGGTTTCACTCACCTTAACTTTTGCTACAGCTATTTAAGCGAATCTTTTTTTTCAATAGTTTATTGATTGCAAGTTTGATAAATCTCCTGAATCCCAACACCCACGGACTCAATTTTGCAGTATCAGTGGAATACTTACAAGCCACACACTCCACACAAGAAATGAACTGGGAGGTTCCCGTTATCAGTTCCCCAGCCCCAGCTGCACTCACAGCCTGGCTCTGCAGGCAGCCAGCAGCACTTCCAGCAGGAGAAAGCTCCATCTCTCTCCTTACAATCACATTTTACAATCTAAACCACACGTATTATTTAAATAACCATTCAAAGAATGCCATGGAGAGGGGAAAAAATCCCCCAACCCACTGGAGAATGCCACCTCTGCCTGTGTTTGATATGAAAACACGAGTTTCAGACACGGAGAGCCAGCTCCTGCCAGCACTGGTGGCACCCTAGAGCTCCTGCTCATGAGCCTGCGGGATGCTGGAGGTGCCATATCCCACTCCTTGGGGCTTTCTCCTCAAAGTACAGCCACAACAGCACTGCCTCAACCACAGCTGATCTTCAACAAACACATTCATTGCCCCTTTTAAGGAAAGAGCAGCAGCAAAGATCATTATCAGCTCAGCCTTGCCCGCTCCTGGGTGAGCAATCTCTGTTTCTGTCCTCGCCAAACACCACCGGGGCCCTCCGGCCTCGCAGCTCTGGTGGTCCATGACTTATCTCACTTTGGAGTTCACCCAAACCATCAAGGGCAGCACTAAAACTGCTAAAAGCCCCACAAGGTACACATCCAACAGCAAAAACATCTCTGTGAGCATGAAAAGTAAGGGATGGAACCGTCAGTGTGACAGCGAAAACCAACCCACAGGCTTTGGAGAATACAGGTGACTGGTGGAATGTCCTGGTTCCTCAGGCACCACTTTGGCAACTGGAAACTCAGGTGACTTCCTGCTGGTTTTTCTGAAGGCTGGCATGGGCACAGGAACCCCAGAAAGCTGCTTGTAATGTCTGTCCCTCCCCAGGGAACATTACGGAGCCGTCAGCTTAAATTTGGGAAAAGGGCGGGTTTTTCACTTTATTGATGCACTCTTCCACACAGGATTTCTTGAAAATCTACATCAAACAAGGAAAAACAAATGCTGAGAGGGCAGATTTAGGGCAATTTATCAAGGTCTGGGAAATAGCTTCCAGATGGATGGAGCTGTTTGGTGCTGGCTGGTGAGAAGGAAGCAAGGTATTGTTATTGAATTAGCATGAATCTCTGGTGGAGAGCTGCGTGGTAGATAGAGTGCTCCTTTCATATGGTTTGCATTTGGCCCTGTCATATTTCATTTTTATTCAAAAACCTGTGGTAAAGACACACAGATCTTTTTTTTTTTTTTCTGATTAAATTTCCACCAATTCTCCCTGAGCTGTTATCCAGGCGGGGTTTTTAATCCCTGCCCCGAGTGCCATGCCTGCTCTGTTTGCTCTTTGCCACAGCTTGGTGCTTACAGGCTCAGTGGGTTTGGGTTTTGCACTCACACACTGATGGCACCTGAGGAAGGGTGGGAGAGAGGAGAAAAGCTGGATGGAAGCTCTGTGAGATGTTCAAACTGAGTCACATCAAGGAAAATCCTGAGGTTCAATGCACATCACAGTGTGCTGATAAAATAGAGGATTATTCTTAATTATTCTTTTTAATAAATCCTCCCTTCATAAGCCTGTCTTCAAGCAGTATAATTGCATCTCTACCAGTGCCTTTGTGAACAAGGAATACTGCAAAAAACCAAAAGAACAACCAGCAAACAAAAACCTAAGGGCCAAAAAGGAAGATACGCTCATAACGCATTTTTACATAGAATAACCTGGATACCTTGTCCATGATACATGTCTTACAGAGTAAGATATACACAAAGATTTATGTATTCTCCTGCTAGTTCTGAAATAATTTACTGTCCAAATTCCCATCTGAAGAATTCAACCTAATTTATGTTAAAAATCAAATTAAAATGACCATTCTCTTATTAATAGATTGTTATCAAGCGGTTTCAGGTAAACAGATTTTTGACAATATAGTGTTTTAAATCCTAGGAAAGTTTCTGGTTGATATACCAATGGGTAAAAAGAGTTTTAATGACAGGAAATTTCCAATGGCTTTTTCAGTTATTTAGGAGAACTGTTATTATTCTTGAGTACTGAGTGTAGGGGCACTGGGGTGAAATAGAAGAAATAAGCTTTGTATCTTCCCTTTCCCAGTGTTTCAGGGATCTACCACAATTACTCTGGGATATATCCCAGGCAAACAGAGAAGGGAAATGTTGATATCATCAGAACCAAGTAATTCCTAAATCCTACCTGAGATGTAACACACAGATACTTGTGCTTACTTCCCATATGTACGTCTGGTTTTTGCTCTTCCTTTTTCCCCCATAATTCTTATTATTTGTGTTTTATGAGCATCTGTTTCAACTGACCAGGACTGTAAGAAATCTCCAAAGAGGCGAATAAAACCAGGAGCTGCTTTGGCCACAGCACCTGAGCCCCCCAGGCTGTGAGCAGATCATACGCCTCATTTATCACTCGTACTTAATCCTGCAGCTACTGACTCCTGAGCTGCACTTCCAGCCCTGACAGCTCCCAGACAGCGCCCTGGTGTCCCTGAACTCTCACGGTGCAGGTGAACAACGGGAGTTACCCATCCCTGCTGAAACTGCTTTACTCAAGGACCCTTTCCCCATTTCCCAGGAGGCTGGCGCTGCTCCCAAAGATTGGCATCCACAGGATTTGTATTTGCGGATCTCTCTGGGTGTATTTGTGCTCTGAATTCAGAGACAGCTGATTTAGGGGTTGTGTCTGATCAGCGATCACCTTTCTGCTCCTCAGTCTGATGTAAACTACCAGGTATCAACATTCTGCCAGCGTGGACCAAATAGGCCCTCAGTTCTCCTGTGAACTGCCCTCCCTTTGGCTGGAAGCCCATGAAATGGGGATCTTGTTGCTGGCAGAAAAACAAAAAAGGAACTAAAAGAAGGATAAAACCAATATATCACAGAATCAGAGAATGCCCAAGGTTGGAATCTCCAATCTGGAGACTGTACAGCCCAACCACCCTGCTCAAAACAGGGTTAGCAGAGCACGTTTCTCAGGATGATCTGTGCAGTCACAGCACAAAGCAAAGCTGTTCCAACAGCAAGGGATGAAATTTGCAGCAGGGCACAGCTGAAAAGTCACCCACAACCTGCCTGAGGGAATTTTGGAGCCCAGGTGCCTGTAAAAGTCACTTCTCACGGTACCACAATGAAAACCCCACAAGTTTCTTGCTTCTCAGGGAGTTCATCTGGAGCCATACCTTGAAACCAAAGGGACAGGTGCACTGGTAGAGCTCCACGGGGTCACTGCTGCACGTCCCGTTGTTCTTGCAGGGGCTGGAGAGGCAGGGGTGACACTTGGCCAGGACACCGAGATCCAGCGGCTCTGGAGGGGCAAACACAGAGCGTGAGCAGAGACCTGGCTGCCAAAATCAACGCCTCCCATGCACACACCAACATTTCTCCTCAGCCCTGGCACAAATTCACGTGCTGCAGGTGCACTGCACGACACCATGGGATTCCCGGGGATCAGAGAGGCTTTAAGTACTTAACTCAAGTGCTAGGCAAGCCTCGATGATGCTCACATTCTCCTGAAGATGCAAACATATGCTCCGAAAAAAACATGCTGGGAACCTCCAGGGAGAGGGTTATGTATATATATGTGTATATATATGGCTTTCAGCAATTTCTCCTGTTCTCAGTTCTGGAAATCCTGCAACAGCAACCCCAGGGAACTGTAACCTGACATTTCTGTGGCTGATAACAAGAATGAAAGTGCAGATGCAACAACATAAATAAAAACCATGCACGAGACAGATTTAGTGAGAGGCCCGTGGGAACATTTAGGTGCAAAGTGCTCCACCATCCTTAATTTTAACAGAGTTTGAAACTTATTTTCTTCCTGTTCTGCCCAGAAGAAAGATCAACACTTTGTCTTGGCAAAATGCAATAATCCAAATATGCAAAGATGTAAATGTATGCAGTAAATACACATGGCCATATTTAAACCATCTAATACAGCTCCTATTTTTAGCAGCAATCTTTAGAGAAGCAGTGAAGTTTGTAGGTGAGCAGGAAAACAAACACAGACTAAAACAACACTAATTACATTTGGGGTCCCAAGCCAATCAATATTTTATGGTTGAGACTTTACAGAAAGCCAATTTAGGCAGTTATGTTCACAGTTATTTTCGCAGTTAAAACATGGCGAATTTTAAATGGCTACACTTCAAATATTAATAAGTATTAACTCACTAGCTTTTACATGTAAAAAATAAAACCTAGCACTTTAAAGTGGCTTAAATTATATCAGGCAGCAAAGCCCTTAAAATAATTTTATTTCATTTTTAAGGAAATATATTTTTAAATAATTTAAAATCGCTCCTGTACTAATCAGAACTGGGCACAGGGCTTCTGTTACTGCCTGATAAATGGTAAGAAAGAGTAAATTGTGGAACATCCCAAAAGTGAAGAAAATAAGCTTATATTTGATGTTTGAGAGAAGGTGGAGGTCCAGAGCTACCAGAACTAGGGCTGAAAAAATCCCTTAAAGTCAGGGATTTGCTTTGAATGGTCCTGCACGAGTTCTAAACCTTCACTGTTTGCTTTGAACACTTGCAGGGCATCAACAGGGGTTAGGACGTGGCAGAAATGGGGACTGAAGGGTCTCAGGTGACAGCACCCGGGCTGTGTCCTGGTCCTGGAGTGGTGGTGGTGCCTGGGAGTGCCGCGTGCAGTAATTAGGGAAAAATACACAGGAAAAAAAAATCTAAAAAAAATTCAATAAAGAACTTTTGTCATTCTAGTCTGTCTTTACGTCTAACCACACGCTGTACAGGTTTTTACCTTGGAGTTAGGCCAGCAAGAGGAAATCACACCTGAATTCCTGGCACTGAGAGGGGCTGGGATGGGACATAGCTGAGTTACATTTGTCTTCACAGTAAAATACACAAATAATAAACAAAGGTGGCTCCTCTGAGGGCTCGAGAGACAAGCAGCAGTGTTGCTCTTTCAGATTTAGAGGTCAGCAAGACAGAATTTGTTCTATTATTTATTTATTTCATAATATGTGTACATTTTCCATTTCTTGCCGTGGCATAGATCAAAGCTAATCAATGCAGGAGCTAATAAGACCAGTGTTAGTTCCCAGCAGTTAAGTAGTTCATTACTTTGCCCTTGTGGATTTGATTTATAAATCCATATAGCAAAATGCCCTCAGCCCAGCACATTCCTTTCCTCTGCTGCATAGCTGGGAGGGCAAGTTAATAAAAAGCAGAGCTGAGTTTGCATGACTTGCACATAACACACTTTTATTTCCTTGGCTCTGCTGAGACATAACCTCCTGCTCAGGCACAGGCTAAAAACATACTTTTAACAAGAGTAAGCTAAACTAATTTTTTTTTTCCCCTAATGTGAAAGTTCCTGGAGGTCACAGAGGACACCTGAGCACGACCTTCCTGCAGCAGCTCGAGGTGCCCAGCCCAGCACGGGGCGACTCTTGGGACCAGGATTTTGGGGGTTGGGGCTCAGCACCCCCTGAAATGGGGAAGGGCTGCAGTGAGACTGCCAAGTCATGCACTGGTTTTCAAAATATTCGCATTGTCATGAGCAGAGGTGAATTTTTCTAGGGCCTGGAGCTTCTTGGACTTTACTGCCCCTTGTCCAGACCATCAACAGTTTCTGCTTGGGAAAAGCTCAACTCCAAATCAACATGTTTTTTCTCCTTTTCTGTTCAGCTAAAGCCACGGAGACCTTTGGGATATCAGAAAGCACAGCAGCTTTCCAGTGCACCAATCTAATATTTACATAAGGAGCATACAACTACATCCAATATCCTGGATCACAGATTTACTTCTTTCTTCCCTAAGAGTTGCTTGTTTAGTTTAGAGAGAAAATGAGCGTAACTATTGATTTATCACAGGTTCAGGATGAAGAAGACATCCAGCTTCTCTCTCTGGTTTAACTTCCAGATCCTGTTTAATATACAAAATCAATTATTTTCTTTGGTTCACTTCATGGGAACAAGTGCATTATTTGGTAATTTTTAGTAGTTACTATCTTAGTATTTCACATTTGAGAGATTATTGTAAAGTCTGCAGTTTGCTAATTATGGTCGGAGTTCTGATAGTTTTGAGACTGACATTTCAAAGTAATTAAATTATAAGGTTACAGTTATTAAAGATGTATTGGAAAAGACATAAAATTCAGCTCAGCCTTGGGAACCTGTGTTTTAAACCCACCCCAACACCATCATTTGTTTGTTCAGCACTTTAATTCCAGCACCTATAAAATCCCCCTGCCTGGCAGTGCTGGAAATGGGCACGGCACTCAGAGAGACATAAAAACCCTTTATGCCCTCATTTCCATTTCTGAGAGAGGCTCCTGATCCATCTTTTCCACTATAAATACAGCTCCATCTCCAAGTACTGGCTGCTGTGTTAAGCAAACCTCCTAAACTTTTTTCCCAAGAACACACAGATATGTCTTAATTTCCCCTCACTAATGAGCTGCTCACTTAATCCACTAAAAAGTGTGCTCCTGATCATCTGACTGCTCCCTAATGCAGCACACCCCTGTCTCTGAGCACCCCAAACTGCTCAGAGCTGCACCTCAGCCCTCTCCTGGCTGACTGCACACTGAATTCAGACACATTTCCATAACCTGCAGTTTCTGAACCAGTGCCGATGGGAACAGTTTGCAGAGCTGCAGATGAAAATGTACCTTTGGTAAACATTTGCCTGCTAGAAGAATTCTCAGTTTTCAAGTAAATGTGCATAAGAACTACAGCACTCTATGTTTTTATAATAACTCTTATTTACCCGGATTTTTTGGGGGATAAGTCACAGGCCAAAACGAATTATTTGTTCCAATAAGTTGTGACAACACCTCATATGTTAATGTGCCATTGCATAACCCGGTGTGAGCATCAGGAGCACCCACTGCTCTGAGGCTCCCTGATCCTCCTGCCAGTGGAGCAGTTCCCTGAACTTTGGGAAGAACACTAGGAAACGCAGCGTGGAAGGAACGCGAAAACGAGCCCCAAACCCAACTCCCCCGCAGAACCAAGGGGACAAAACCAAAGCCCCGAGGGCAGCACAGGTCCCAGGTGGCTCCTACCTTTGCACTGGAAGTGGTGGGTGGGCGTGGTGAGCAGCAGCCTGTCCACCATGGCTTCGGGGCCGCGGCAGCGGGCGATTCCTGGCTCCTTGTACCCTGCCTTGACCCACTCGGAGAGCCAGCGCAGGTGGCAGTCGCAGTGCAGGGGGTTGGTGCCCAGGGCCCTCGGGGTGCAAAGCAATTGGCACAGGTTATTGGGCAAAGACAACAGCTCTGGGCTCAACATTCATCCGACATTTCTACAGGCATGCTTTGCATCCCAGTGTGGGAAAGGTCTGAGTATTCAGGAAGTATTTCAGATTTATCTCCTGCATTATTCCCATTCTTCTCCTTCCTTCCCATCATTAGTTAGGGAAGTTGTATAAATACCTAAGAAGAAATCTCTTTTTCAAACAGCTGTGCTTGAGCAATGCCACCAGACACGTTGCCTTCACTGAATTTATCACATTGATTCCCTTTATTTAATTCTTTGTCCTTCCTGAGCATATTCTAACACAGAACAGTGTAATTCAGTTGACTCACGTTAATGACTCCTCACCAGACAAAATACAAACACAGAGGATGCCTCTGTTTTCCAAACCTGATCTCTGCTGAGTTTATTTATGACTTTGAAAACACATTTGCTGCTTGACCCATCATTTCAGCTAGTCAAACAGTTGAAAAAGATGCATTTAGAGAGTGAAATGATAATTCTCAGAATTTCTCCTTTATTCATGGACATCTATCCAAAAGAAAACCAACCCTTCTACCTTAGATTTAGGTGCTACCTTGACTCGTTAGCACTCCTCTTAAAGGAAGTGTCTTTTCAGGCAATCAGTCAATTACAAAGTTCAGACTTCAGAAAAGTCAGCTGGAAGCCAACTAATTGTTGGAAATGTGAAGAAAGTCATGTTGAAAGCCTGAATTTATTTTGCTCAAAGTCAATGCAAGACTTCAGCTGTACAACACCTGAATTGCCGTGAGAGGAAAATAAACGAAATAAAGAACAGCACGAGGAAGAGATACTACAGAAATCAATGATTCAAATTGGTTTTTAAAATTTCCGCATATGCCATAAACTATTTTTAAGATGGTACCTTAAACTCAAGCTTCTTTCAAATAAAAACATATCAGGCAGGATATTAAGACAGAAACCTCAGTAAATTTGTTGATACATTTCTATTGGAGTGACTAATGAACCCACTGTGCCCTAGACAGATTCATAATGAGAGTTCATGGGTTCAAACCCTGTCTGGGCCTCATTCATCAAAATTAAATGTGTACTGCAGCTCAGCATTAAAAAATATCCATCCACTCCTCCTGTAAATCCGTTGCTTACAATGGAAAAAAACTACTGGGTTCACTTTTTGACCCTGGAACTGTGATCAACTGGCTCACTTGTCCAAGGTCAAACAAAATGCAGCAGGGAAAGCTGAGAAATTTTTAGTGTTGAGCAACTGCCACATCTAAAATGTGAGTGGGAGGACAACGGAAAGCTCGTTACCCTGTTAATTAATATTTATAAACTACTTTAGAAATGGAGCTGCTCTACAGCCACCAGAAATGATCAGTAATAATGCTGTTGACAACTTCAGAAATGATCACTTGTATCCTTCCACACTTCTGGTTGTGGTTTGTGCTTTGTTTGGGGGTTTTTGCCTTTTATTTTTTTGGTTTGGTTTGTGTTGCACTTGAGGGTTTTTTTTTGTTTTTTTTTTAAATTTACCTCTAGGAACTAGAGACAATTCTTGTATTTTCATTCATGACTTCTAACATCCTTAATTCCTTTGCCCGTTATAGCAAAATATTTCCGGAAGGTAAAAGTATCTTGTGCTGTAAGGAAATACCACCAGCAGCATTTTCGAAACGTTGGGTGGGCATTTCTGTTCAGACACTTATTTTATTTAGAGGCAACCCTGAATAAAGTCAATTAAAAAACTCTACCTGGGATAATGTTGAAAAAAGAGGAGGGGACATCTTAATTTTTATAGGCAGTTAATAGTCCCACCCTCAGCCACACACCTTGTAGAGTTAAGATAAATTTTATTCTCCCATGTCTTAAGATTTTGATGGGGAGCAACTCCTCGTATCATTTCCAAACTGACTCCCTGAATATCTATGTATCAGGAGGAGCTCAAAATGCATTTATTTTCAATTATGTATGACTTGGTTTGAACAAGCACAGCTTTTTCTGGCACGCAAAGAAAAAAAATTCATTGTGGTCGCTAAAAGTTTCAGGGTCCTCTTTAAGAAACTGGAGAGCACAATTGCACTGTAAAATTCAACTGCTCAACTGTGCAAATTACACCCCAGACAGGTCTTATTTATTTTATGGATCCTATTTATTACTGTTCATTTGGGCTTTGTGTATTTTACATTTCTGGCAGCCCATAGATCGCAACAGAAAGACTGCAGAGATTGTGCTGGGCCAAAGGGGGTTTTATCACCCCCTGAGGTGAGCGCTTTACCCAGGAAATCTGGATCTGCACTTCATCGAATGCAAACCCCGAGGGAAATCCAAACAAATGGGACACGAGATGTTTCTTTCTTGAGCTCTAAAAATACCCCCCGAGGCCAGATTGCCAGTGTGGGAGGTGTCACTGCACTTCCCAAAGCGGGGACGGGGCTTCAGCTCAGCCAGACTTTCAATCCCAAACACACAGAATGACTCAACTCAACTGGGAACAGGAAAAAAAAATGCATTTTGTGCAAAACCAATGATGCCAAGGTGTAAGCTGGAAACAGAGAAAATGATTTCTCTGCTCAAGTTGCCCAAGTCGCTCTCATGATTTCTGTCCCTACCAATCTGAGATATTTTTATTT
Source organism: Pomatostomus ruficeps (assembly GCA_013400735.1). Taxonomy (NCBI): domain Eukaryota; kingdom Metazoa; phylum Chordata; class Aves; order Passeriformes; family Timaliidae; genus Pomatostomus; species Pomatostomus ruficeps. The sequence goes on from VYZT01026477.1 coordinate 227,809, forward strand.
TTTTTATTGTCCAGAGAGGAGCAGAGTTGCTACACAGGAACATTCAGTCCAGGGATGTATCTCCTAGCCAGAAAATATGCAAATACAAACTGAATCTGATGTTCAGGGGAGTGTTCTGGAGGGCATGTCAGAGGCTGAAAAGCGGCAATAAACAGCTATAAAGCTGTGTTAAATGCACACATATTTGTGTGTACATCAGCAGAAAACTGGCAGAAAACATCCACATCGGCCTGGGAAACCACTCACTTCACAGAGGGACCGAGACATGCCCAGGCCTCTGATTAATCAAGAAACTCACTACACAAAATCACTTTTCCTGCACCTACTGTCTAACAGTGGGAAGTCTCCCACGTTATCTCAGTGAAAAAGCATTTTCTGGTCACTCAAGTTTAGTTTGGAGCCGTTGCAGCTCTTTGTCTGTTCTTTCATCAACTCAACTGCATTTGAAAGTCTCCTGGCCCCCTACCAGTACAATAGTGATTTCCTCAAAAAGCTGAAATGTCGAATAATTTTTGCAAACTGTGGAACGAAGCATTAATGCTGTGAAATGATCAAGTTCCCTGTGATTAAATATATAAGTCTGTTGTGGTGATTCATCAACAAGTCCATAAACTGACAACATTCCAGTATGCAAAACATATGACACTTATTAAGCAAAGAATTCACATTTGCTTAATATTTGCTCTTTGTGGGAGGTTGCCTGTCTCACTCTCAGGCCCTAATACGCTCTGCGTTTCACATTGACAATGCTGAAAGAAAACCTTAAACACCAAGTCCACAGCAGAGAAAACTGTCACACTTGCTCATTTGGTTTTCCTTAAGAAAATATTTTCATAACCAATAACAACAGGTTCCAGCATTTTATTTTTTTTTTTTAATTTCCTTTGAACAGATGCACTGTGAATATCCAGAGCACGTTATGAAAAGTGAGCAGGGAAAACAAAAAAGCCCTGCAATCCTGCATGGGTAACAATATGAACTGTTTGAAAAATCTGAAACCATCCATCAAAGAGATGAAGCCAGGCAGAAGTACTTACAGATGGGACAGGGACACCAGGTCATTGAAGGAACCTTCGGGAACGGTGGAAATATCATTTCCATGGAGTGTCCTAGAAGGGGGAGAAGCAGGAAGGCATCAAACCACAGAGTTTTGTCTGCTCCCAGCAACTGAAGGATTTGATGCTCAAAAAGGGTATTTAATTCTGATTTTTTGAGAGTTTCTAAGAGTTTCACAACTCATGAGCTTCCACGCTTTATCACTTCTACCTCTAGATGTTGGCATTTAAAACAACGGTGCAATCAGAGCTGTTGGTGAGGCCTGCTGTCAATTAAAAAGGTGACACCCCATTTTTGCTATTAAAAGGGCACTGATGACAAGCAGAGCCTCCCAGGCAGACCTGAGGTGTCTTACAGAATCCCATTAGCCAGAAGCACAGCAGAAACAGAGCCGGGGAAATACGAATTGTGAAAGTGAAATTAAATATTGACTTCAGAGGGATCCTAGGAGAGAGAGCAAGGGTCCCTAAGGGTAAATACGGCTGCATTTTCCCATTCTTACAGTAGAAGATATCTCTCTGTGCTACCAAGGCAAGTACCTGAAATCGGTTGTTTTAGGACATTATTCACCCTGTGCACAGAAATGATCATTTTTCTAGCAGCGTTTTCAGGACTCCTGAAAGCAGAGAAAGGGTTCTCCACTGTTTCCAGGCTGATTTAAGCACCCACTTTATCTCTTTCCTGAGAAATCCGTTTGTGTGGGGCTTACCCAGGGAGGCATAAACGGGAATTACTGTCAGTGCTCCAGGCACGGCAGAGGAGGGTGGAAGCAGAAAGCTGCTGGGTGTCACTTTTGCAGCAGCTCTTGCCCTCGAGTCATTTATTTTCTAACTTACCTGGTGCTTTGCTGACACAGCAATCACACTTTTTATTTCTCTGAGTGTCCACATTACTGAAACACTGAGTTTAAAACAACCCAAATCCCAACCCACAGAAACAGACAACAGCTCCAGATGAAAACAAAAGCTGATTTTTGCAATCTTTCTTCCCTACCACCACCCTACGCTGCACCAGGATCTACGTGATGCCCTTCCAACATCCTGAATCTGAAATTTCCTTTCAAGCAAGCCTTGGTTTTGGTTATTAATAATAACTTGGCAGATATAAGGGAGGGTGTATCTCCAAGAAATGAATCCGAACAGGAACGGGAAGGATGTGAGCTCCCACACAGGAACTCCAGATAAAACACACTCACTACTTCTGTACAGGATGACCAACTGAGACAAACCCCCAGCTGGCAAACAAGGAGGATTTTGTTTCTGTGAGCAGGCCTAGTCAACCACTCATCATCAAAATATTCAATGAGCACAGTTAAATAAGCAGCTGCTCGTAATGAGCTTATTGCTGATCTCTTAAACTGCTTCAAGAGCTGCAAGACAATTCTCTGCAAACACACAACAGAATTCATATTAATCTTTGGGTTGTGTCAGTAACATTTATCCTCCGAAGGGGGGCATTTTCTTTCGCAGGTGTACTGGAAACATCCAAGAGAAGCTGAAGGATGGCATAACCATTTATCCGTGAGAAGCCGAACCCATCAAATAAAAAAACTTTAGAATGATTGGCTTTACTACATGTCCCAACCACTGAGGTGTTTCATGGATGCAAATACCTGCATTTTAATAAAAAACAATCATGTCAGCAACATCATCACTCCGGCAACTAAAACGAAATGACAAATGCTAAACCCCTCTTAAAACTCACAATAATAAATAGTGGCAAGAGAATTCAACAGTTCAACAAAATCTCTTCTCTTGGATCAACATCAGGAACACATTTTTATACCAAAAATCCTTCTAAGCGAATGGTCAAATCAAATCTTGGACATGAGGACAGTTAAAGCACACACGCTGGTGTGTGTATTCCCCCTCAAAAGCACAACTTCCAGGGATCCTCCTGTGCAAACTCCAGAGAGCAGCAGGGGCATGGATTTAGGGTGATGAGGATCTCCTGTGGAGGACAGGGTAACAGAACACTCGGGAATCCTTGAAAGCAAAGCCTCCTTCTACCTGGAATCTCACTGACTTATTCCTTTGTCTTCAGGGGAGGAGATGAATTCAACATCTCCTTTTGGGTTGGGGTTTTCTGGCTGTTTTTCTTTTAGGAACCTTCCCACCTCCTGCCTGCCAGCCCATGGTCCCCAGCTCTGGGGTACTGCAGGCACAAGGGGAATGGGGTTTTGTGGAGGCACAAATGTGGCCAGAGGGTCGAGCTCACAGAGCCACAACCCACCAAGGGCAAACCCCTCCAGGGAAACCCAGAGAACCTGAACCCTGCAGGAACCAACAGAGCTCAGCTGCCAGGGAAAGGGGGAACCCTCAGTGTCACTGCTCCGCGCTCACAACTGCAGAGCTTTGCCAAATTGACTGGATAAATACAGGGAATCATTCTGTGATGCAAAAAACCAAACAAAGAACAAAAAAAACCCCCAAAACCCTCAAAAACCAGAAAAACCTAAAAAACCAGCCAGATACGTGATCTAGGTCAAATCAGTGCAGCACCACCAATGAAAGTGTATTGCAAAAACTGGTGCCAAAGTTGTGCCCAAAGATTACTGGTGACAGCTTTTCATCACACCTATTGCTGTTTGTCTGAGCTTTGAACTGCAGGAAATACCCATCAGTTTTCAGTAAAATTAGAATTTCTTACGTTAGCAGAATATTCAGGAGGTCATTTTATCCCTTTTTTCCCCTAAATGTAACATGGACAATTATTTAGTGACCTTAGAAAGTATTTTGATTTCTGGACTTTGCCTCTTAACTAAGCGACATTAAAAATATGTGATTACACAATAATCTTTAAAATAATCTGTTCAGGTCCTCCAGAGAGTTCTAATAATTATAATTTGTCTCAATCTCAGCTTCCTGAATCTGTTTATATTTAGTTTCTAGGAAGACTAGCTTTGGACAATAGAACTAAAAAACAAACCCACAACTTTTCACTGTAATGGCTTTGGCTCAAAAACCAACTGATATCAACTTCTGCTTTATTAAAAAAAAATTCTCCAGACTTTACGTCGTGTGCTCCCCAGCACCCTTTGGCTGCCACCGTGGATAAACCACGTGAAGACCGAGATTAAAGAGCTGCTCGAGTAAACACTGACAGATTTTAAGGCTTAAACACAAACATGTTGACTCTGCAGTTTTCTCACTTGGGCTGGGGCTGAAAAATCTAAAAGAGGGAGGAAAGAATGAAATATCTGTCAAAGAGCAAGTGCACCATACAGCTACGATTATTCTGATTTTCTAAGCCTTATTTACTGTATTTACTAGAGAGGAAAAAGTAGAGAAAACAGAAGGAAAACCTTCATGAGAAGGGTTTGCTGCCTTCAAAGGCCTGCACAGCCAAAGCTACTGAGATCCCTATACTCTTTTTACTTAAAAAAAAAAAAAAGCGGAAATTGTTTTGCTGATGTTTTCTCTTTTAAGCTCCCCTGAGAGCACGGATAATAACAAACTGACAAGAACAGATTTCACGTTGCCTCTTGGAAACCATTTTCTCTTTGGAGAATTGATTTTTAGTAGCACCAGTGATGACACGTGGCAAAAGTTGTAGCTGATACCAGAGTTTTGTGGGCCATAATAAATCAAATCAATCTGGAGGCTTCCACATGCAGGGAGCAGAGGCAGAGATTCCCATTTAGGCTTCATTTCACTGCTCTGCGCAAGGCAGTGGGGGATTTCTCCCTTGAAGGAGGAAGATTTTTTTTTCAATTTGATTAGCAGATAATATTAAAAAAGCTGAAAAACAACAGTTGTCATTAAAGCACTGCCCTCTGTTTCTGCCCATATGTGGCCTGCAAGAACAGAAGCGAGAAGACAAATTGGAGCTGTTGGGAAGAGGGAGATAGAGGTTTCTCCACACTGAATGCAGGGTAGAGAGCCCCAGACCAGCTTTAATCAAGCGAGCTTGCATATCAGAAACAGGCCAGAAGACAGCTCCATATGGAATAATTGATTTGGCCATGAAACAGAATGTATTAATCTGTGGCTGAATTTCAGGACTCGTGTAACAGCTCGAATGTGGCCGTCCTGGTGCGCTGGAAATCAGATCCCAAGCCAGACTCAAAACAACACATCCAAATCACGTCTCTTTCGTGTTTTTACTAATGAAAAGTGGGAATCCAAAGCTGTCTTGTAATTTGGGAGGTTGAGACTGAGATCTCTGTTTTACCACTGAAACCACAGCGAAAGGTCTCAGCCAAGCAGCTCTGCCTTATTGCTTCCACAGTCCCAGGACTGCCCCTGTTGTCACTTTGATTCCACATTTATGGAGCCAGCGCACAGCAGCCACTGCTCTTTAAATCAACACAAACTTCTGCATCTGAGCGTCACCTACTTTATTTTTTTAAAAAATAGAAAATACCAATATGAAGTTTCAAAGCACTCAGGATGATCTTCAGCTCCTCTGTCCTGAGCTCTGTCTCCTTCAGCACAGTGAACAATCTCACCACAGAGAGATTGTTTAATTATTAATATTTAATTTATCCCCTTTGCTCCCTGCGCAAGCCATGGTGACCCCCTTGTGTTTCTGGGCCGTGGGGAGGATGGTGCCTTCCCCACCTTCCCGACAGCTGCAGGTGGGGCCAGGTGTCCCCAAAATAGCTGAGCAAACCCAGCCCAGGGCTGGTTTCTGACAGTGAGAGGTGGTGAACACGAGACAGAAGCAGGAGCCAGTCCTGAGGATGCCTGAGGAAAGCTGGGAGGAGGCTCTTGCTATGAGGAACAGGCCCACAGCCCACACTCTGAGACAATATAAAGATGAATTTCACAAGAGATTGTAAACAAATGGGTCAGTCCAGAAAGCTGCTGAAAGCTGGGAAGAAAGGAAGAGCGCAGAAAAGGACCTCCCAAGAAATAAACCACACATGGATATCTCTGAGTAGGCCCCACTCAATACGAGGTGTAATTTCATTCACAACTTAAGGACATTTGAGACAGGCATCCCAGCGTTACTGGTGCCCAGCCACAAGCCTGATTCATTCACTGATTTAGTGTGGGGGCTTCTAACTTCCCTCCAGATTGCATTCTTCTGTGGAAAAGCTGGCCTGCATAAATCTGAATCAATAGGAAATATTCTGAAAATGCATAAATTTCCCACAAAGACACTCTCGCGGAAGCATCCAACAGAAACTCACAGTCTGTGATGAAGTTTTTACAGACAAAGAGAAAAGTCCTTTCCTGTGGAGCACCCAAACATTGTCCAGGCAGAAGGGACAGACTCTTTGCAGCCATTTGGAGAGCTGTTTTCCTGATAGTCCCTGTCCCTGAGCTTTCAGAGAAAAGCCTCTCATCCTGCAAATGTGTAATTGCATCTTCAGCACTCACCTGCTCTGGCCTCTGCTGGACAAATTACACCCGAGTACAAGTACACTGAAGCCAATTCTGTGAAAATCTTGCTGCCCAGCTGCCCTTAAACCCTCCCTGCCATCAGCTGCAGCCTAGGGAAGCTAAATTAAAAGTTAAAATTTACATTTAGGAGTTCTGAGTCGCTTTTCTTCTACTGTAGGTATTAGACTGTTCTCAGCTTCTGCGCTTCATTTGCAATTTTTTCACCTCGCGTCTGTTTCCTCAAATAAAGTTCAGGTATCTCTTGGGAAATGATGATTACTGGATTGTACATTAAGGATAAACATGTATTTTTTAAAACCCTGCACGGGAGGAGCTGCACTTACAGCACACGCAGGGAGCGGAGCCCGCTGAAGGCGTGGACGGGGATGCACCGCAGCCGGTTGTAACTCAGGATGCTGCAGAGGGGAGAGCAGAGACACAATTATTTCATTATTTCACTACTAATTCAACCCCAGAGAAGCACAGAAAGCCACGTGCTTAAGCAACAAGATACACACTAATTACTGGGAAAGCAATTAAAGCTGTTATCAAAACTCTGGGCTACTCACAGCGTGGATAACTGAGTCATGTTGCTGAAGGTGTGGTTGGCCAAGACGCTGATGCTGTTGTTGCTCAAATCACTGAGGAAACACACAGATAAAATATAATTTACATGTATGATGAGGAAATGTGCCTTTTGGAAAGGATTACCTAATATCTGCACAGCAAAGTGCTTGCAGAAATTGAAAAGTCACAAATTATCAACTGGTCAATTTTCTAACCAACTTTCAAGAAGTTTTAAAGGAAAGTACATCAGACCCCCCTAAAAAGCCCCAGACCCAGAAATATTAAGGCATATTTCCAACACACAGCACTCACTGAAAACAACAAATGAATCAATGATACAAGCCCTGCTGAATATTTACTGTTCCAACTTGCTTTGCAATATACTCCAGGCACCCCATTCCCACATGCTCTTCATATTGACGGCTACTAGAACAAAATTTCGTTTTTCATTTTAAAAAGTCTTTTAGGCTCAACCGGAACAATTTGTTTTGTTATTGGTCTCTCTTGAAAAGCAAAATTAGAGATATTTCCAAATAAAAACCACTCTTAAAACAAAGGATTCCAGTTTTTCCTCCATGTTGTTTTTGTCTGAGGTTGCCCAGCCCATTTAACTGGAGTATCTGCACAGCTGATTCCAACAGCATTTGAAAATTTCTGATAAATGGTTCGGGCAGGAAATTTCACTCCTGTGTATTTCAGGGAGCAATTTTCAGAACAAAGTCTAGCTGTGCCTCTATCTGGATGACTGTTCATAGCAGGAACAGCCATGCAAATTGTCATTGCCTTAGCATTACAAATACTGCCTCATCTAGCACAAATTAATGTGTCTCCTCTGCTAATGACCTTTACAGATAAATCTGCCAAGTGAAACTGCAGCAGCCTGCGTGAGTTCCGTCCTCTAGAGGTCCTGCAGAGCAAGGGGCTTCTCAGGCACCTCACTCTTCATCAACATTTATTGGCAGCAGTGTCCACCGTGAAAGTCTTTCCAAATTCAAATTACAGAAGGTTTTGGGGTTTGGTGTTGGTTTTTTTTCCCCTCCTCCAAATACTAATTATTTATGTTCCACCAACAGCACAGTGCAGAAGGAGTCATGCAGTTTTCCTGACATGGAAACCACGTGTTTCTTACATCAGTGTCAGGTGTCTGAAGGCAGAGAGCCCCTTCGGCACAGCAGGCAGATGGTTTCCTTCCAAGTACCTGAAAAAAGTCAGATTTGACAATTACACAACCGCATGAACAAGAGCTCCTGTCACTCAATCTGCACCATGAATGAGGACAATGTAAAGTCAGTCACTAATGAAATTATCTTTGATTCATTGCTTTGAAACTCCGAGAGTTTTTACCTTACAAATGGATTACCCCACATGCAAACTGTGACAGCAGCCTGTTGATTTACTTTATTTGTTTTAAGACTTGGAAGTGCATGAAGGATCTCTGGCCTACAGCAAACAGAAATGACCATTTGGTTCTTCTGTGACAGCAGCTGAAGAAGGGGAGAAAAATTGCATGGCTTGTGCCCTGAACTTAGAATCACCTTTCCCAAGGCTCTCTACCAGAGCTGAGTGCTCCCCACCCTGCCAGGGAGGCTTTGTCCTGTGCTCTGAGTTCCTTGGACAGCCAGAACGGGAAGAGGAGCTGCACTCCCAGACCTCTGTGCTGCCAAAGCTCCCACCTGTTCCAGTGTCAGCAGGAACATCCCCCAGCCTGAGGGCACATCCTCCCCAGCAATGCCCCCTCCTCACCTCTCCCTTTCACAGCACGCTGGTACCGGGGAAACTTGGTATAAATTAAAGCCCAAAGAGCAAACCCTCGTGGAGCAGAGGTTGCTCCTACGTTCACTAAATGTATTTAACAGGATATCTTGTGTTTCCAGTGTAGGAGCTGTTTGAGACCCCACTGAAGCTGTCTCTGTGCAGACACAGGCATGGCGGGGCTGAGGCCTTTGGGGAGAATCCTGAGCCCTCAGACAGGCAAATGGTGCCTGCACTGGGCAGTTTTCCTCCACTAAGGAAACATCATCAGGGAGGAACTCAGCAAACCCCCTGGACAAATACAATACTTTTAAAAAGCTTGCCTAGAAGAGAGCATGGGTACTCAGCCTGCACAGCTGACTCGTGGCAGCCATGGGATGTGGGCATTTCTCAGTTTATTATAGTAAAATAGAGACAGAGCTGGAGGTTTTTCCCTTAAAAAAGCTTTCAGGTGGAGCTGTGTCCCAGGAGGATACCAAAGTAATGAGGCTCCAGTGGAAAGTGGCTCCTGTGGTACCACGGCACTGCTGAGATGTTTTTCCAGACATCCTCCAGAAGCAACATCTCCCTGGGAAACAAATCCATCCTTCTCAGCAAGCACCAGGGAGGAGGAAGGCAGGCATTCCTCCCTCCACAGGTGGGATGAAAGGTGAAATGATATTTCCCTTCCTTACAGGATACTTTGGAGGATTTTTCCCGAGGTAGACATGGGGCAGTGTAATTGATATGGCATGTTTTGAAACATAATCGAGTCTAGCCAGGAAATGCAGCCCACAGACACCAGAACACTTCATGTGCTGCCTCTGTTGCTGAAAACAGAATCTGATAATCATGTTAAGAATTTTTATTCCTTTCCTTTGGCAACAGGCCTCCTTGTGCTGCACTTACTATAGCAAACAACAATATTAATAGATTATTCCTGTGCTCTCTGTTCCCTCCCTGCATTAACTGTAACAGCACAGGGATACTCGTGTCAACTCAGTCCAAGAAATTTTTCCCACAGACTTTATTTTTACATCACTCAAAAGTACAATCTATAAAAACGAACAGAATTTCTTATATAATATATTTTACAGCTGCCATTATTCCCTCCCCCCTTTTGTTTCAGCATAATGACCTCTCACCATTTTCTGCTGCTTCAGATCTCTTTTCTACTGAACTCCAACTGAACTACTCCAACCTTCCTCACAGTTATCCCTCCTGCCTGGGCACAGGCAGACATTTAACCAAAAGAAATTACTGTCTCAATTAAAAAAACCCTGCTGAACTAATTAATCTCTCCCCTGACGAGGATCACAAGCACTGAGTGAGGTTGCACAGCCCGCAAAGCAGGGACAGAGCAGCACCAGCCAGAGGACAGGTGAGCTGTGCCACACTTACACCTCCAGGGACATCCATATTCAGCAAGGGGAAAGCCACTCGCCTGATTTTGGCTAAATTTGTTATCAATTATTGTGGAAATGGAGTTCCTTGGCAATTTCACACCATGAGTTGTTACGTAGGAGATTCTCAGCATTCAGACGTGCCTGGGGCATTTTTATCAGGGCAAACCACATCTCTTTCCCCCCATCATGCTCTGCTGTGGATGCAGCAGGATGCTGGAGTCTGCGCCTTCCCCTTCACCCCAGAAAAGCACAAATCTCAAAGCCATGCAAGAGGGCAGGTTAAGGTTCTACTCTTTATTCCAAAGGTGAAATCCATAGGATTTCTAAAGGAAATCAAAAGCAGGTCATGTATTATGTATTTGGAAGTTAGATATGATTTTCCTTTCAGAAAGGAGGTATGTTGAATTCTTCAGGAACGTATTTGCAGGATATTCTCCTGTTGATCTCGATATGAAACAGCCTGCACTTTAAACAAACTGGTGGTAGTGAGCCAAAGTCTCTCCCTCCTCTTTTGCTTTCGGGGGCACGCAAAAGTCAAGGGTGCACATTTTAATTCAGCGCTTTATGACTCAGACTCACAGCCGTGCAGACCCCTGGAGTTCAACTCCTACAGAAGATCTGCTTTGAATAGCTCTGCATTTGCACTGCAGCAATCTGATGGTTATATAAATGTGCCAGCAGAAAGCTGCAATACTCATACCAGTGGTGTAGTTTCTGAATAAACACAATTTAACTCGGAGAAAGCACTGATCACACACTTTCCACGCATCCAGAAGAACAATTCACCACTGGTAAACCCCTCACCCCATCATCCAAAGCACGGCAGCATTTTCTGAGCTGAAGGCACTAATTTTGAAAGCACATTAAAGCGCAGGGAATTTGAAATAACCAAGGATTTTAGGGCACAGGAGCTTGCCAAGAAGCAGGAGGGTCTGGGATGCAAGAATCGAGGCAAACAACTGCAGCAGGGGAGGGGTCTCTGTCAGAGCTGGGGGTGCAGGGGCAGCCCTCCCCACCTTGCTGGGCTCAGCAGGATGGATGGGGGCTGCAAGCTGGACAGAGCGAAGAAAAGAATTATTCCTGAGGGTGAATGGGCAGAGACACAAAACTCTGTGTATTTATGTGTACATACATATAAATAAAAAGCCACAGATGAAGCTACAGATGCCCTGCCAAAAAACCCCTCAAAATAGCCATAAAAGAGTGGATGTGGAGGGAAGATTAAATTTTTAATTCTTTTCAAGTCTTTAGCCAAAGGAATATGATGTCCATGGCATTTGGTACGCAAAGAAATTCTGGTATGAATGAGGGAAAATACAGGCCTAATTTTAATTCTGGGAATCAAGTTATTCATATACAGTGTCAAGAATGTGTCAGTTGCCTTAAAATAGACACTGACTACTACCCAAAACAACCTCGTTTGCTTCCTAAGGTCTTCAGGGTCTAGTTTAAATATCAGATTGGAGGTTTTTGTTGGTTTTTTGGGGTTTTTTTTTTACCCTGTGGATGCTGTTGAGAATCCTGAAGTCTCAATAATGACTTGCAACCAACAAGCGAATACCAGGGCAAAAATTGAAAAAAACCAAACCAAAAAAATCCCAAAATATGTGTTCGGTTCTCAAAGAAAGCCACCTGGAAGGCTTCTAAAAAAATGCCAGGAGCTGGAGACAGGGCCTGGCAGGGGGATGGCACTGGGGGACACCAGGGCTCATCCACACACACCAACGTTGCACATAAAAAATTTAAAACTCTGCATAAAAGATGACAGCTGTTCTTTCTCCAACTTGTCTATTTTTGTACCGAAACCGCTCGGATTGGAGGTGACATAACCAGCACAAGGTGCCAGAGCATCGTGTAATGATTTGAATCACTTGGAATCCTTTTTGTACTGAGATGTCTATTCAGCCATAAAGTCAAGCTCACAGGGGCAATCTGTGCTAGGAGAAGAAACTGGAGAGAGAAATCAGTTCTCAGGCAGCAATTAAAAAGGCACAAAACCTTTCCTTTAAATATCCCACAAAAAATGTTACATTACAAAAAATAAGATGCTTGGCAATTTTATGTAGCTCTAAAATTAAGTCACACTCTGAAATTTTTAATGTAGATACCCAATATCCTAAAACTTTGAGTCACGTTTCATTTCCTAAAAATGGTGGTCTAGAAAAGAATTGGACTGTGAAAGATGAAACATCCGCAAAACAAGAATTTTAAGAGCTTCAGTTACAGTTTCTTGAGAGGAAATAAAAATCAAGTGTGGACTTAGGTTCAAATGTGGATCTTGAACTTTATTAAGCTTTGGCAAATTTGGATTTTGCTGTATTTGTGTATCATACCATAAGCTCAACGTCTGACACACAGAAACACGGCTGTGTTTGGAAGTTAAACCTTTAATCTCTGTTAGTGCTAATGTCACCTTCCTGGTATCTACCCAAACTTTACTGGTCACTGGACACGTTATTTGATAGTGTTGATACTTTTGACTTTTTCTAAATTATCAGGTTTGAAATGCAGATTAATTCCTCTATTTCATCTGTAACTAAAATATCCTCTGCAGAACTCTCCCTTGTCTCAATGGGAGAATATTTATGGCATCGAGTGCATGGCCCAGGAACCAGCCACTGGTTTTAGTCACAAGTCAAAGGAAATCCCAAATGCCTTGGACTTTGGAAAAGAGGGTTGGGATTGGTGGTAGATACTCCAGCAGATATGAAAACTGATGTGTCAAATACATGAACCCACCAGGCAGAACAAGAAATCGAAACGGGAGAGAGATGTTTTGTGAGGAGAGGAAGAGAAATGGCAAAAGCAATGCAAATATCAGCGTGCATTAATATAAATGGAAAATAATCACTAACAATGATGTATGGATGCAGGTTTTCCTAACAATCCCCCAGTGCTATCCTACAGCTCAGTGCCACGACAACATTTGGAGTCCAGAGATGACAGGATTGGTATATATTTATTCTAAAACACCCCACACTCATTAGGTTACAGCTGATGCACACGCCGTCCACATTATTGCCTCCAATGTTTTTCCCCAGTGCAAAATGTTATTTGCTGTAGGTCCATAAAAGCAGCTGGATGCTGTCAGATAAGACTTTATTAGAAATAGACTATACTTTAGTGAATAAAATAAAAAAATCTAATGTTCACACACTGAGGTAATACATAAAAGCAGAAAGAGCATGGGAAACTTAGTTCAAACCGATTTGGGGGGGAAAAAAATAGAAGAAAAGCCTGAAACACTAAGAAGCAGCGAGGCTAAGTTCCAAACTAGCTCATTGCATGGACATTTTACTTCTGAACATCTGGACTAGAAAACTGAGTGTGTTCAAAAAACCCAAGGTTTCTCTTCAGGGCAAGCAAACAGCGGGAAAAAATGTAGGCAGTATGTAAATATACAGTGAAGGAATCTGCAAGAAACAATGTAATATTTCCCTATTCCCAAGAAGCTGGAGGAAAGCTTGCCCATGATGACGGGGTTTTCTGCAGGAATAGCTGGGAAACAGAAATTTCTTGCATCATCACTCCTCTAAAAAGCCAGGACACTCAGTGATCTTTTCAGCTCTGCTCGAGATGGAAGCCGTCCCTGCCAAGGTAATCCCTGCTCCCCAGGGCAGTGCAGAGCAAACACGGGGATGTCTCCTATCAGTCCAAGCTCTAAATACGAAGGAGATAATGGTTTTCACATGTCTTTATATATACATGGAAACCAGAAACTCAGAACAAACACTGGGAGGAGCGAGCCTGTGTCTCCATCCACCCTGCAATAAAACTTTGCTGGGGATCCTTTTTGCTGAGTGTAGGGACAGTGAAATTTGACCTGGAAAGGGTCATATTTCCCCTCGGTGCCTGTGCAAGAGAAATGCTCATTTTTGCACATTGCTATTTAATACCTGTTACGAGGACAGGATTCCTGTTTTAAGACTGTTTGAAGACCTCTAAAAGAATTTAAAGGAACTCCTGAGAAGGCTGCATTGAACCACAGCAGAGCGGTTTAAGCAGATCCGTGGCAGCTCTTTTTCCTTAACCACGTTGTACAAAAGCACTGCAGCTCAGTAAAAAGCACTGCAACCAACATGCCTGGCAATGAACACGTCAGCAGCGGAAGGTTATAAATGTCAGACTGGTGCATTCATAAAAACTGCACCGAAATGCTCCCGTGCGTCCTGCTCAGGCCTCGGGCAGGGAGGGAGCTGTGGGGTGTGAGGACAGGAGGGAGCTGTCGGGTAGAAGGAGAGGAGGCTGAGGGAGGAGCTGTGGGGTGTGAGGACAGGAGGAGGACAGGAGGAGGACAGGAGGCTCAGGAGGGAGCTGTGGGGCACAAGGACAGGAGGCTCAGGAGGGAGCTGTGGGGCACAAGGACAGGAGGCTCAGGAGGGAGCTGTGGGGTGTGAGGACAGGAGGCTCAGGGAGGAGCTGTGGGGTGTGAGGACAGGAGGCTCAGGGAGGAGCTGTGGGGTGTGAGGACAGGAGGGAGCTGTCGGGTAGAAGGAGAGGAGGCTGAGGGAGGAGCTGTGGGGTGTGAGGACAGGAGGAGGACAGGAGGAGGACAGGAGGCTCAGGGAGGAGCTGTGGGGTGTGAGGACAGGAGGAGGACAGGAGGAGGACAGGAGGCTCAGGGAGGAGCTGTGGGGTGTGAGGACAGGAGGAGGACAGGAGGAGGACAGGAGGCTCAGGGAGGAGCTGTGGGGTGTGAGGACAGGAGGAGGACAGGAGGAGGACAGGAGGCTCAGGGAGGAGCTGTGGGGTGTGAGGACAGGAGGAGGACAGGAGGAGGACAGGAGGCTCAGGGAGGAGCTGTGGGGTGTGAGGACAGGAGGCTCAGGAGGGAGCTGTGGGGCACAAGGATAGGAGGCTCAGGAGGGAGCTGTGGGGTACAGGGACAGGAGGCTCAGGGAGGAGCTGTGGGGTACAGGGACAGGAGGCTCAGGAGGGAGCTGTGGGGTACAAGGACAGGAGGCTCAGGGAGGAGCTGTGGGGTGTGAGGACAGGAGGCTCAGGAAGGAGCTGTGGGGTGTGAGAACAGGAGGTTCAGGGAGGAGCTGTGGGGTACAAGGACAGGAGGCTCAGGGAGGAGCTGTGGGGTGTGAGGACAGGAGGAGGACAGGAGGAGGACAGGAGGCTCAGGGAGGAGCTGTGGGGTGTGAGGACAGGAGGATCAGGAGGGAGCTGTGGGGCACAAGGATAGGAGGCTCAGGAGGGAGCTGTGGGGTACAGGGACAGGAGGCTCAGGGAGGAGCTGTGGGGTACAGGGACAGGAGGCTCAGGGAGGAGCTGTGGGGCACATGGACAGGAGGAGGACAGGAGGCTCAGGGAGGGAGCTGTGGGGTGTTGTCTTGAGTTTTGCAGTTCTTCAATGTTTCTCTTTGCTGTAGTACTTTCTCACGCATGCTGGTGTAAACATGGCCATGTTTTGCTAACTGTCCTTGTTGTTTTCATTCCATTCTCCTAGGCGGAGACTTGTGATGGACTTTTCCTTGACCAGTGTGATTGAGAGGTGGTAATTTCTACCTCCAATCCACAGTGATTTCTAAGAACATATAAATAAAGGTCAGAAGGTTCTGCCCTCTCCTTTTTAGCTCTCCTTTTTAGCTCCTCAGCCTAGTTCAGCTACGTGTGTTTTCTTTGTATCCATACAGTGCAACAGTGGGGCACAAGGACAGGAGCTCTGCCTGTCCCTGCCATCTCCTTGGCACCTTGGGCGACTGAACAAGGTCAGCCTCTTGCACCCTGTGCCCACAAAGCTTTTAGGTTCCCTCTGCCACGTTCCAGCTGTCCTCAGGATGGGGGAAGAGGTCGGGCTCCACGGGAGATGCTGCTCATCCCAGCAACAACAGCAATTCTCAAATACAGATCAATAAAAATGTGTAAATTCACACTGGCACCTTGTGACCTGCATGATAGAGGCAGGTTATGGGCAGCATGTCTATCCCAATCTGGAAGCAGAAGAAAGGCAAGCAAGACTAATTATTTTTTATTTACTTCTTTCATTCTTGTTGCAGTTTCCACAAACACGTGAAATTTCATGCTTCCGTACCTGCAACCCCTCTTCTGGTGTAGATACAAATAAGAAGCTGAGTTTATGTTGGTTGAGAGGAGAATGAGATCAGGATTGAATTTGGAGACAGCTGGGACAGATTCAAAGGTTATATTTGCAGAATATGAAATATTCAGAGCCAGGCAGTCCGTGGCTGTCTGTGTTCTGCTGACACATTTCTGGATGGGAAGCAGAAAGCTGAACTAGAGCTCTGCACAGCCAAGAGGCTCCTACTGAAGAAGACAGTCACGTAAACTCCTATGAACCCAAACTGCTCACTTCCAGCCTATTGCCTCATTTGCCAAGAAATGGTTAAAAAATATAGCAGCTTTTAAGAATGTGAGATTAATTTTACTCTTTTTTGTGAACGTTATGTCGTCAGTGTATCAGACAGTATCAGTAAAACTCAATATGCAAAATTTAAACATAAAAATTCCTCAGTGTGGCAGTGGAATTCAAAGTAACATCTGTGATATCTTACTGTTGGCAAGTTACATTTGAATGCAATGAAACCTGAGCAAAAGCAGAGCAAAGATGACCTTGCAGACTTCTTAACCCTGATGGCAAAATGTAAGGGAATCCAGGCCAGGAATTGGCTTTTAATTCAAATCACTATTAAGCACACCCTGGTCAACGGTGTTCCAAGGATCTATTCATTAATGCAAAATTTCCAGGTTAATTTGAATATCACAGGTACTTCCAGTACCCTTCTAATTCACCTGCAAAGCTTTGTATTTGACTACAACACTGGTAAAAACAGTGTAAACCCCATTCTCCCCGTGTGAAGGGAGTAAAAATAACAGGAGATCCTAAAATAAAGCAGAATCAGATTTTAGTTCATTATAAAATTCACCAAACATACCAAGGAACTCAACCAATTATTTTCACATAGAAACGTTGATGAGGTTGTAACAAGTTTCAGTAACGATTCACCTGGGATAGATTTGAGTAAGGGCCTAAAGGGGAAAAGCTCAGTGTTTCTGCTGCCAACTGCTTAAGCCAAGCAGCTCCACCAGCGTGTTTTCTTTCCATGGAAAGAAAATCCACTATAAAGTCCTCCTGAGGCGTAGATGAAAAGACAGCTCGAAAGATGGTTCTCAACTAGGATGAATTTACTTTACAATATAATCTAATTGTCTGTTATTTTAGCCATTCCATGAGGTTTGGAGAAAAGAATTCCTTGTTTCCACCACTGCCTTTCTTTTTCCTTTTTTTAGTCTCCTCGGAGGATAATTAGCTCACAGCTGCGTAACTCAGGAACACATTTTCATCATCCCTTCAAGCTGCCTGTTGCGAGATTGGGCTCTCACAGAAGTGCTGCAGGACTGTTTGATCCTAATGTATGCATTTGTTCCTACACCCAGAATTAATGGGTACCGGGACAGATAAACTCTGTTCCCATTACCGAGCGATTTACTCAGTCAAGGGACAAATAAGAATAAGAATAATGGTCAGAACATATGGGAAGCACCAAAGCACAAAGCACAAACGACTGAAGTCAAAGGCAAACCCTCGAAGGACCTACAAAGCCTCACTTTGAAGCAGTTGCATGAACTCCTCGAGAGGGGGGACAGGTAAAGGGTAACTCACAGCTCAGTCACGTCCTTGGGAATGCCCTTGGGCAGCACCCGCAGCCCTTTGTTGCTGCAGCGAACCACGGAGTCCACGCAGGTACACTGGGAAGGACAAGGAGGGGACAGCAGGCAGCTGCTCTCATCATTACCTGCACAGGGAGAGAGGCAGAGCGTGAGGAAATCCGAAATTCCAGCCCCAGGCACCCACTGAGGATAACTGGTGACAAGGAGCAGAGAGGGGAACCCCTGAACCCAGGGCACCCATCGCAGCATTTTAAACTGGAGCCTGTGCTCTGGGTCACCCTCCTTCATGCAAGATCTTCAGGCAACAGGAACAGTTCATAAACTGAATAGAAATATTTTTAAATAAATATTTTTTTCCTAAGGAGAATCTACTTTGTAGTTCTGCAAATTACAGTGCAATCAGTTGTACGAATCCCAACTCCTCCCCCTGCCCACAACATGCCAGCTGAAATGACAACTCGGCCAGCACATTGCCCTTAAATTAATTTAGACAGATGATATTCACCATCTACTCTTCTTTTAGAACAATTTTTAAAAATTCAGCTTTTAGATGTTTATTTTTTACTTTTTAAAGTCAGCCTGGCGCTTTGTTTATGATCTGAACGGTACAGCCTCATTGTTTTGAACAGCGATAACCAGGCAAACAACAAACCGGAGCAGCACACTTCCAACGGCTGGCAATCCATCTGTGCACACATAAAAAACATCAACTTTCTCCAAAAATGCTTTCAAAGGTCCATAAACAGCAGATTAAATCTTGTAATTGAAGAACAATGGGGTTTCTGCAGTGGAAACCGACGCTTTGAAGCGAGGAACATTAAAGGGTGGATTTTCCCCAAAAGCAACAGGCTTTGGAAAACATGAGGCACACGCCTGCCGCAGGATCCCGCTGCCTGCGAGAGGAAAACCTCGGTGGCACCTTCTGTGCTGGCAGGGAGGGGGAGCACAGGGCTGTGAGTGAGCACAGGCAGCTCAGGTGCCCCGCACGGAGACCCCGAGCTCGCAGCCGCCTGTCACCGTGTGCCCCTGCTCTCTGCTTTTAACTGATGCACGGACTAATTGAGACAGATCTGCTCTTTTTCTCTCCCTGCTGGAGCTACCCACGAGCATTGAGATGAAAGGAAAAGCCTGGAAGTCCTGGTGCAAGAGAACAGAATCACCCCTGATGGGATGGGCAGGAATCGTTTGCATTCAGAGGGCTGGGGAGGCACCACCAGACTATGGAACAGAGAAGATTTTTTTTTTCTTTTCTTCCCTGCTGAGTTTAATGACTGGAAACAAAATTCAAAGTCCTTCATAGACCTGCAGAAAGAGTATGTTTTTTCAGCATATTTAATTTTCCCCTGTGTTCTGAGTTTCACACCCTGCCACCACCTACTTTCCATTTGCCTCCACTCCAAGGTACTGCATGACAGAGAAAGCTCCCAACTGTGGAATGACATTTTGTGCACCAGGATTCTTCTTTTCTCCCCAGTGTGGAACGTCATTCTGTGCACCAGGATTTTGGTTGGTTTTGGGTATTTTTTTCCTCTCAAATTAAAAGTGAATTATTCTTTTATGACTAAACCTGGGTCTCTTGAGCTCTGAGCTCAAGAACCTGGGCCTGTTGCCAGATTGCTTGAGTAGGACAGGAATTAATTTTTACTCTAAGCAGGGAACTTCTATCACTCTTCTTGTCTGTTTAGAGGTATGACTAACTGCAGCTCCAGCCTATCTGCTCTTAACAAACTGCAAGTCAAGTTAGGGCATTCATCAGGCAATTTTCTCCTTCCTATTTCCTCTAAAATCTGCTTGAGCTGAAAACAAAAACTACCTGGAGAATGAAAGAAATGTCAGGGTGTTTTCTTTTAAACCTACATAGACCCAACAAAGCACGAAGCACCACTGAGTCATTTCAAACAACGTCTAACTGGGTTTTTATTTCCCTGTATTCACCTGTTACTGGTGACCTTGAACAGCATCTAAATCTAAAAGAATTTCCAAGCAGGCACGACTCCCACTGGTTTCAGTGTTAGTTAAGAGGATGAATAAGGAAGTGGGAGGAAGGCCCAGGATTACACCAGGATTAGACAAAGCAGAGCATTTGTCTATAATAAATTCATTCTTATATTTAGGTGTTGATTGTAGAAATTCAAACAGTGGAAAACAAGGATAAAAACAAAGTACTGATAGAGACCAGTGGCCTTTAGCTCTGGGTGGCTGCTTTTTCCAATCACCAAACCAAAATGTTGACCATGCAGCACTGCTTGGGAGGGAGGGACCTTCTCACACAAGTGCCAAATCAAACGGGATTTTCTTACCATCACAGGTGAAGTCCTGGACATCCACATCTTGGATGGGAATATCCTTCAAGAAAAACGGTTTCAAGCAGCGTGGATTTCCACTGACAATCCTTTTCTTCCTCAGCCATTTCCCCAGCCAGGCCAAATGGCAGTTGCAATTAAAGGAGTTTGCCAGCAAATTACTGCAAGGGAACAAAACGTGACCCCATTACACATGAACATACAGAAATACTGAAATAACTACAGAGAGATGAGGGGCTCCAAGCCCAGGCTCTTTCCTGTGAGATCCTTCCTCCATCCTGCAGATCTGAGAAGTTCTGAAATGAACACTGATGGAATTTACACATCACACGTGAATGTGTCCAAGAGTTAATATTTTGGTAGCACAAAAGAAAGATGATAACGAAATGTCTTTAAATCATAGCCTATCTTTTGAGACAGGAATCTTTAAGGCACGAAAGAGGCACTTCAAGTGCAGGTGGAGCAGCTGAAGTAGCTTCTAAGTCTTCACTTGCAACCTGGTTTCACAAACCTAAACATGCAGTCAAAATCACATGAGAACTTCAGGCAAGCAATTCCTTCAGAAAACAACAGTACTGAAGACAAAAATATGGCCCAGCTGAGGTGTGGCAGTTAGAAAGCAAACCCAAAGCAAGTCCTGAATTCTGCAGGTTCCAGGCCAACGTCACACAGCCACAGCATGATTTAGAGCTGCTCTCAGCCCTGCTGCAACCACTGCTCTGCCCCGGAGCCTGGGGGTTAATCCCATGAGGATCTAACACAGGACACTGTGGAGAAAGGAGAACTGGGGGCAGCAGAAACCTCAGCAAAATGCTCTAAAAATACCCCACCTGCATGATTCAAAGGCAAGGCCAACGCTGCAGGAAGGGGAGAAAACCAACAGGTTACACGAGAGCTTTCAGAGAGAAGGTGCAAAACAGCACGGAAAGCAGTTCTCTCACTCGAGCTGCTCTCCTTCTGAATTGTTTTCCACTTCCTTTCATCCACCAAGGGCCCACATGCGGGATGCTCTGTGTATTTTCCACACTGATACACTTTGGCAGGAGCAGAGTGCCTGAACCAAATGTCCCAACCGCCACCGCCGAGGGAGCCAAGGGCCGTTTGTTCCACTGGTGGAGGAGAGTGAGATCATGTTCACAGAACGCCTTCCATGACACAAATCCCCGGAATGAAATAACCCACAACTGGAAACAAACAGCAGGTGTGGATAATCGGGTTTCTGGGAAAGCAGCAGCTCTGAGTGTAGAGGACATTTTGCACATCCAAAGAGCATCTTACCGAGATGTATCAAAAACTTCCACAAAAATTCCATCTGCAAAATGCTCCATATCACAAAATTGTCATTATCCCTGTCCAGAGAGATAGTTCTGATTTAATGTGCTACTGCTCACTAGCTGAGCACCAGGAACTATCCACAAAGCCTCCTTTTCTTCTTGGCAAACACAGGTTAACAGATGATGTAAATATTTTGGAATCTTTAGTTTAGAAGGTGGATTATGCTTTTTCTTAGGAAGTACGGAAGAAATAGGTTGTTACAGCTAAAATTAATATATAAACAAATCTACCATTTAGAAATTCAAATCACTCCAGACAAAAAAAAGATAAATTTATCTTGTCAGCAATTCCACACATCCTTCTGCCACTTTAGCAACATCTCGAGTTTATCCTTCTCCAAGTGCAGAGCAGGGATTTTTAGCTTTAATGCAGTAGGAAGCTCACACATGTCCCCACATGATACATGCTCCTTCCATGGCAAGACTGTGATGCAGCTTTTGATAGAAATATAAGATGAAGGCTCTCCTGAAAGTCTCACACGGGTACAGAGATTTGGAATGGAATTGGAAGTCTGGAAAGGCTAATTGCATGCCAAAGCTTTCCTGTGGAATCTGACTATTCGAGTGGAGTTCTCCAATCAGAACCAGTAAAGTTGGGCAGAAAAATTAATGCGAAAACTCATCACGAATAATCAGAGTTCCTACACACACAATGGTGATTTCCCCACCCAGACAGAAATACAGCAATCAAACTGTTAGCAGAGATTTGGTACTAACACTGAATTCAGAAGTGTTTACTCAAGGACACAGACGTATTTTAAAAATCAAGGGGAAATAGAAGTCCTGAGGAATGAAATATGCATGTCCTACTACAAGTGCCTCTTCAAAATTGCAAAGAAGTCACAGAATATTAACTATTTAAATGGATTCTAGTGACCTGTTAGAAAAACAAGCTGAAACACATCTGGATGTTTTTGAAATTAGGCTGAAAATATATTCTGGAATTCAGGTTAAGTTTATACAAGAATAGTTACATGTCATTCTGGCATCAGCTTCATGCAGTTATTTTAATAATAATCCATGGAAAACCAGTTCTGCTTGCAAATGTGTCCCCTGGACAGTGTAAGGACTAAAAGACTGAATTCTCTGTGTGAAGAAGTGCAAGCACACTTCTAATTAAGATGCCACAGTACCTGGTTTGACCGATAACAAATAAAAAATTGCTGTTTTTTCTACAAAATACTTGTTATTCCTTTATTGAAAATCATTAGTCAGGGCATTATTTCCATGTTCTGAGAATGTCAATGAGACTGACTGACAAAGAGCAAGACCAAAAGGAGCAATATTCTTTAGTGCTGTAAATATGCCAATATAAAAATGGAAATGGAACTTTGCAGGAATTTCTGTCTCCCGTTAAAGATGTAAACAAAGGCATCACAATACCCACTCAGCTCCCCATGTGGGGGCTGAACAGGAGAAGCAGCCACACTCTCTAACTTCAGTGGTGTTGTCATCCCATAAATCCACCTAAAATCGGAGCACTGCCGGGAAATGCACAGCTGAATTCCGCATTTGTGTGTCAAAAACCTGCGTTTGTCTGTAGATCAAACCCAGGATGAAAATGTGTCAAGGAACAAACTTTCCCATCAAGACACAGCTAGGAACCGACAGGATTATGTCAGTGCCAAAGCCATGCATTCCAATTAGCAGCAGCTTTAATTGCTCTCGCTAGAAAGTGCAAAAAAATATTTTTTCCACAGATGAAAAAGGAAAATGGGCTATTTTCTAACGAAATATGGCAAAGAGAATTCTGTGAGAGCAGTGACAACAAGCTTTCAGCAAGTGCCACTTGCTTTGACCAGAGACTTGAAAACAGTCAACAAAAATAATCTGGTTGTGTTTCTCTCTTTGTCCATCAATTTCAAGGGGACTCTCGGGACTGCACGAGGGAAATGGAAAGAAAATTCTGTGTCCCTTATGCTGCACGGAGCTAATGCCAAAATGATAACTGATTGCTGGTGAAAAGTTGTAACAGCAAAAGGAAAGTGTGAGCAACAAAACAGCTGAGATTCAACACTTCTTTCCTCGCCCAAACATGATGGAGAGTGTTTCCAAACCTGAAATGCAATAGCTCTGGGGGTTTATTTTGACTGGACAATTAGGCTGTATTTTCAGGACAGACAACTTCCATTAACAGCAACACCAGGGTCCCCTGTCACAGCTGGAAACCAAAGGCAGACTTTCTTTCCATATTTATCAGTCTGTACTTTATTAAAATGGACAGGCTAAAAAAGCATTTCGAGGCATTTAAGAAGCATGGGAAATACTTCAAAGAATGATTGAGATGTGTAAGAGAATTAAAAGACAGTTTAGGTTAGGATTTTCAAATTCACATTGAGTAAGACTTGACTATTTTGTCTTCTTCAGATGGTCTGAAAATCTAAGAACTACCTAGTGGACTTCTGATGTTTCACTAATTTAACCAAAATCCAAGAAAGCTGTTCTTACAAAATCAGACTCTGCTGACACTAAAGCAGCTGCAGGGAGTTGGAGTGTGTGATGAGCTACGCCCTTTGAATCTGCAGAAATCGTTTTTCATGACCTTCCACTGCACGTTGCACTGGGCTGTGACACAGCAGAGCACACAGCCTGCCTGGGGCTGGCAACCTCCAAGTGTTTTCAGCCACTCCAGCTGGAACTATTCAGATTTTATTTATTCAAATTTTATTTTTTTCTAAATCACACCCTGTATCCTCCAAACCTGTGATTTCAGTAGGACGGTGTTTTCTTTCCCTAGATGAGGTTTTCCATATAAACCAAAACATTGCCTTTTTGAAAGGGAATCACAGAAGAACAGCACCGTGACACGTTCATACCAAAAAAACCCCCAACTTACATTGTAGACAGAGAGACCAGTGTGCTGAAGGCTCCGGGGGTGATGGTGCTGATGTGGTTGTCGTACAGGGAGAGGAGCCTCACCGAGCTCAGGCCAGCAAAGGTCTCGTTGTTTATACAGCTGATGGAGTTGCTCCTCAGCATCCTGCAAGGAGTAAAACAGGGGATTAGAGCTACTGGGAGCAGGTGTAATGTCAGGACAGGAGGTGCTTTACCAAGGGCATCACCAGGTGTTTTGGCAAGCACTCTGCTTTTATTGATTGCTGAAGTAGAACACAGCCAGAGGAGGGTTCGATTCAGGTAAACACGGCCTCATGAATTTAAAATGCATCTCTTCCCCTCAGCATTAGAGGCTGATAGGAGCTGCACATCTGAAAGCAATATGCAATTAAAATTATGACTAGTGACAAACTTGAAATAAAAACTAAAGGCTCAATTTAATAAATATCTGAGGGGAAGCTGAGATGTATTGCAGAGATGAATTGAGAAAGACTGCCAGGAGTGTGTGACAATAACAATATTTCATTACTTCTGCATCTATCGTAGATGTTTTCTGTAATCCACACTGCAAAAGTATGGAAGGAAACTATCCTTATCAAAAATCAAGGAATATCTTAGGGAAGACTTCCAGACTTGGCACAAGCTCTGGAATATCATTATTGTCATTAATTGTGAAGACAACACCCAGTGATCATTCTCTCAAATGGTCTTTGCTGGGTGCTTGTAGCATGTGAATCAGAGCTGTGCTCTGGAAGATACATCTCTCAGAGTTGTTATGGTAACAATGAACTCGACAATAAAGACCAATTAATCCGAAAGACTGGAGTATCTCGTTTCACTCCATTGCAAAAAAGGCTCGTGTGTATTTGTTACACTGCATGCCAATCAATAGCTGGCTCTGTAAACACCACTGCACTGTTGTGATATTCCTATTTAGGTGAAAAATTATTCACTAATTAAAGCACGCTACCAAAAACCCACAAAATACACGCAGCTCGTGCTGCTGTTCCAGTGAATGGATCCTCCAGGAGGGTTAACTCCTTGTATCAAACTCATGCAGTGAGCAAGGGAAATTCTGACTCCCTGTGAGTCTGGATTTAAATCTCACATTGGTATCTGCCAGCTGGGCATTGAAATGCTAAACCAACAGATACCTGGAAATCACCAAAGAGAGACTGGATATGGCTGGGAAAAAATTCACAAAATTATCACAAACATTGAGTGTTTGAGGCTGAACATGGTGTTTTTCATCACTGCTCCCTGTGCACGGTCATCACCAGGGACACCACGGTCTCCGGAATTTTGGGATTGTGTAATTTTGGGGTGAAACTGTGTCAGGAAAGCCTCACAGGGCACAGAGACAACACCTGGCCTGGTCAAGAGCACAAGCTCCAAAATGAGCAGGTGGTAAATGAGGGAATAAAGCCCTCAGTGGCTGGGGAGCAGCAGGAACCCTTTTCCCTGCCCTGTGTGGAACGGATCAGGCAGCAGGACTGCGAGATGGGACGGAGGAATCGGAATGCCGATATATCCTGTGCAGTGATTTATGACATTTATTACATCTCAGGGACACAGAGTCTTCTAAAAGCTGGACCGTGACCCTGAGGAATGCAGCCCCTTTGCAAAAGATTCCTGTTTTAATGTTGAAAGAAAGTCAATTAATGGATAGCAAGAGATGTCCCTCAAGCCAGACCCTTTGGTTCCCTATCATGGTTCACCATGCACTGTGTGCCCTTCCTGAAAGCAAACTCATACTCCCAAATCCTCACATCATGCTGTGTGCATTTAGACTGCTTTATCAGCTGGGGGAAATGTAGGTCAGGTCAGCAGGATAGCTTGAATGTTAAGCATCTTTTTATTAAAAAATGCTGAATTTTGTTTAGGAGCACTGCCACGGGCTGCTTTACAGTATAAAAATTAATTTAATATCTATGGGCAGTATTTTCAAATCCCTTAGTAAAGTGCATACATTAAATTAAAGAACAGATGGCTGTAACCACAAAAAATGTTAATGGAACAGCAAAAGATCCATATTTGTCATTACAGAACAAAGTCCTTGAAATGAAACTTGAATTTCTTTTTACACTTGAGTAAGGACTGAGCTAATTGTGCAACATAAGTAGTATTTTTTGCTAATGAATAAATTGCAGACTTTAATTGTATTTTGATTTCTAGAGTCTATTTACTGACAGCCCCACCTAGTCAAGAGCTTTCTTTCTACAGCACAGCTCCAGTTTGGGTGGAGGAGGAGGGGGAAGATGGACAGAGAGACAGCAAACACGTTCCTACGTGCCTTGTTTTCACAGGAAATAAAATAATAAAAGTGTTAAATGATTGGAAGAGCACAAATTTGACACATGACACCTGTGATATCATGTTAGTCCTAAAATTCCTGAAAATCTGTGTATTTTACAGAAACAGCAGATGAACCTCAAACCTGCCCAGGACCAGAGAGACACCGAAACCCTCACGGGAGCACCGCAAGGCCCAGCAGTGGTTCTGGCTGTCCCAGAACTGATATTTTATATTTTATATCTATTTTCAGGCACTGCTGAAGCTGAGCACTCCCTCCCCGCTCAGAGAGGGCCAGAGCTCTGCACTCACAGCGTTTTCAGCCCCGAGAGGCCCCGGAACATCCGGCCATGCACGGACTCCAGCTGGTTCTCCGTCAGGATCAGCTCCTGCACCCCCGCGGCCCCGTCAAAGGCGCCTTCCCGGATCTCCTTGATCTTGTTGTTGCTCAGGTTGCTGCAAGGACAAAGCAGTGACAGCAAGGGAATCAGAGAGGTTTTACTCCAGACATCCATCACCACGCTGGAGGGAGGAAGAGGGGAAGGATTTGTTCCTTTTCGGGGTTGTCTGGAGAGACATTCATGCAGCAGGGAGAGCATCCAGAAGCTCAGAGGTGTTCCTGCTGTTCTTACAAACACTCATCAAAACCACAGTTATACCAGGTATATCAAGATAACATAAATTAATACAATTAACAGCCTTTAACAGCTCATGTAGTTCTCTCCTATGCATGTCTCAGGCTACAATAAGTGGAAGTTTCTAATTCATGTCCCTGAAGTTATGGACAGTGCTTGGGTGCTCATCTGGCAACAATCAATTAATCAATTACTGCCACGGAAATGGTGTCACCCATTGAAATATGGAGCATTTTTATTTACTGTACCATGTATACGATACAAACTTTAGTGTGTGCACTTAGAAACCCCCCCACTCAAAAGGAAGAGTAGCTCTCAATTGTCAATTCACAGCCACTGCGATTCACAGCTCTATTTTCTAAATATTGACTCTGCCCATACAGTCTCGAGATGTTTACTTCTAGATCAATATTAGAAAACTTTGATCTACAAAGTCAAATGAAGTTCTCCTGAAATGCAAAATGAATCTTCTGAATATTTCATATTTGTGAAAACCCCAGTGAACAGACCATTTCTGAATGATAAAAGTGCCATCAGAGATGCATAAAAATAAATGGCATTTAATTATTTAAAGCATTTATATAGAAGGCCTTAAGCACATTAAAACTTTGAGCCTGAGTCCTTCAAGGATCTCCGCTGGTGTCCTGTATAGATTATGATGAATAATTCTATTTGTTGAGGTTTATGACAGGAAACCTTGTTCTTTGTTTTACTATCTACAACAAAAAGGAGAAAGTACAAGACATGTTCTTGCTCCCAAGAAGATGCTAAATTCCAACACTGTTACTCACAGAGAAAGTACATTATTCCAGAAATGATCCCAGTACAGCCACAGCATGAGTAATAGCCTCAAAATCCAGTTCCAGGTGATATAAAACAAATGACAAGGTATCAGATTAACACCTGGGCTACTCTGCTCAGAAGAGCTGGCAATCTTACTGGGATCAAAGCTGACAGAAGACATGGAAAGAGGACAGCTTGGCCTCAGATAGAAATAATGTGGGTCTTGCTCTTTTCAGAAGTCATCACTTAATAAAATTTTTTTTAAAAAAAGAGCCTTGGAAATATGTTTCATGTGGGAAACTGGAGTACACTGGTTTATGTCTGCTGAACAACTGTCAGGGAGTGGGCCCTACAGCATGTGGCCCATCACCTCTTGTGCTTTCTTGTGATCAGAAAGAATAGGAGCACGCCAGCAATCGGCCAAAAATAACATAAAAACATATAGAAATACTTACAGGCAGATTTCTCTTTCCAGAAGTTTAGTGCTTTGTGCTAAGGCTCACATGAAGAGTTTATGTTCAGTGTCAGAGCGAGTCAAGGGAGGATATTTGGACATGTGCATTTAATTTTGGGGCTCAGCTCTTTCTCTGGTGGAAATGTTTATAGCTCAGCATCTCTTTTGAATGCTGGCACAAATAAATGCTCCCAAAGATCCCCCTCCTGGTAAAGATCATGCCACGATGCATATTTGCACAGAAATGAGGGAATAAGTAAGTAAATGTTTGTGGTGGGAAGGGAGGGTGAGTTACTACAACAGACAAAGGCTTTGCAGATTGCAAACTGACCTATACTTGTAGTTCTAAAGTTTTATATCTGTTTTATATATAAAATATACTTAGGTACATGTATTAAAATGGGTGCAATCTTAATGGTCTGTTAGACACTGAAGGCAAAAAAGAGCAAATATTGGAGACAAAGGCTGGCCATGATCTGCGAAGGAACTGGCACCTTTATACAGTGCAAATTCAGTGCGAACATCTGAATTTTAATTGCTGCCAAAGGACTTCAGCAGAGAGGCAACTCGGCTCATTGGAGTTAATAATGCCTGATCTTTTCAGCAACACGAAATTCCCCATAAATATGCCAGCAGTCTCAGAAGAAGGCAATTATAAACACCTTTCCCATGCAAGAGATTTGGAAATCCAAGATTAGATGCTCTGGTGAAATCAAAGTTGCGAGGCAGAGAAAGGACGAGCTCTGCAATAACAAATAGGCAAAGACTGCACTGCCCTGCAATCCTGCTTGGAGCATTGGCAAAGCAGATGTTCTGCCAACCTGCATTTTGTTTTTTGTCTGCCTGAATTAGAGTTTCCCGTATCAGAATGCAACCAAAACAAAGGTAGATGACAACATTCAGTCACCAAAAAAAAAGTTTCCTCCTAAAGAACAGCTAGAAGAACAAACATGAGAAATTACAGACTTTTCAGTCTAGAGTTACCAGGAAAAAGAATCAGTTGGTATAAAGTTTAAAAGATGAAAGCATTGAAACCTTGTGCCTGGTCTGCAACTCAGAGACCTCTGACTCCATCCTTCCCAGCCCTAAAGAAACTTTGATATGTGATCATCACACTTGACAAGGACTTTTTTTAATCAGAAAAAACCTACTGAGAGTTTAGAGCAAACTCCCACTCTAGAAAAGCCCCATCCTCTTGCAACACTGAGCTTCTGTAAGGAATTCATCTTGAAATGCAGGAGGGCAACGGAAAAGAAGCTGAGTTTTGGGATTCCTGTGCCCAAATGGCAGCCTGGTAACTCACAAGGGCTTATTCCATAAGAACTTGCTGATTTACCCTGGTGATAACACTTAATCCTATTTCCAGACTTTTATTTTGGGCAAGAGGTCAAAATCAATTTTCAGAAAGCCTGGGTCTACTTTATGGGGGGCTGTGAATAGGAAATGAAGAGATCAAGAAGCTATCAAGGTGACACTGTTCACACGGCTCACTTTCCAGTCGCATTTTATTTACTTTATGGCTGAAGTTTATAATAATATTATTTCTGTTGATCTCATAACTTCAGCACAGAACAAGGTGGATTTTATTCAGTCTTAAAAGGAGCACTCACCCTGCTGTACCTGCTGGGTCGGCGTCAGCATTGCTGTGTTACCGACACCTTCCCATCCTGAAAACCACGGAGCCCAGGGCAGCCACAAGGGATCTGCTCGGTCTCACCTCCAACCCCGCAGTTTTATCACCGAAACAGCCTGTCCTGAGCGGGGTTTCCCTAGAATGTCTCTGTCTGCTGCTGATGTGTTTGGAATCTTTAAGTACAGGGGGGAAAGCCCAGTGCTGCTGTATTCCTCTGGAGGCCGCTGAGAAGGTTTTACAGCCTTTACCAACAGCCTGGCTGGGTTTTACACGGTGAGCTGTTTGCAGGAGCTGGATGGCACTGAAAATCGTAAATAAATAAATAAATCTTAACTTCGCTGCAGAGAGACAGTGATTTGCACCCAGTGACACTGCTGCACTCACCCAGCAGAGCAGACCGAGGGCCTCACTAAAAACCACACTGAGCCCAAATGCCACGAAGCACAACGCCCTCCACAGCACCATTCCCAGAAAATAAAGTGTATTTCTGTATAACAAGCGACAGATGACTGCAACCTCATTTGCCACGGCAAAATTCACGCTTAGGGGAAAGAACAACAGGTAACAGCTGTTTCCAAGGGCACAGACCACTGCTGCCTCCCCAAGAAACTCGATAGCCTGGGATTGAAGCTGCCTTCCAGTCTGCAAACTTTATCATGATTCAATTTTATTTCGCATGTAAAACGTTCAGATCCTGGTCTGACACTCCATACAGTTCAATCTAGCAGAAATACAGCCAAATTAAGCCTCCAAAGGCAATTACATGCTAGAGGTGGGCTGGCAGTACCAGCTATTGGCCAGACAGCCTGACACTTCTCGTAATAAAGACCGTATTATATGTTCACTTCGTAATTCTGGCGAGACTTAACTGAATGAACTGTTAGATGACCCTTTCAGGTTTTGAGGTAAATATTTTTTATTACTCTTGTTCTCAAGGAAAGAGGTCAGTCCCCTTTCTCCCCAGCAGTGCATGAAGTATGGCAGTTCACCTTTCTGGCTGGAATGTGAGCTCATCGCTGGTTTTTTTCCCTGCAGAAGCAGCTGCTGGGACCTCAGTGGGAATGGTTGGTCCCACTGATTTCCAGGGGAGTGGGCAAGCTCTAGAGATGGCATCTGGGGCTGCAGCCTCTCCCTGTGGGTCAGTATCCCACTGCAGGGTATCTCTGTGCTCCCTCTGAGCCAGATATCCAGGGAATTTTGGACACTAAACCCTTCATGGCCAGGAGACCCCTCCAGGCTCCCTCTGCCACAGGAGTTCCCAGGCACTCGGAGGTTCTTTTCTCTGATTGACAGCTCGAGGCAGTGCCAGGGAGTGGTGAGGTTCCCAGTGCTTGCTTCAGGCTGAATTTGGTAATTGCTGCAAGGAAAGAGCTGCTCCCTTCCACAAAGTCCAAACTTCGCCTCTGTGGATGGGGATGTCTCCTCTCTCCCTGCCTGAGGCGAGACCTTGTCTGCTGAGTGAGATTTCCCACTGAAAACATCTCCCCTGTGCAAGGCAGAAGCTTCCAGCTCCCAGGGCTGGAGGGCAGCAGGTCCTGGAGCCTTTTTATCTCCTGAGGTACCCCCAAAGTCCGAGTCCTGGAGCTGCTCCCGCTCTTAAAGAGCTCAGAGACGCATCCTTGTATTTCTCCTGCACCTCAGGCAGATTCCAAGTGTTCTCTGCAAACCACCCTGCAAAATATCAGCAGCGCAGTCCTTGGAGCCTGAGGACAGTGGGATGGGACTGCAGCCCTCAGAGACTTCAGCTTCAGCCTTCCCTTTCAAGGTCAGGAGAGGCAAGATGGCAAGAACACAGTGAATGCAAAACAGAGTGCACTGGAGAACCCAGTAAAATACTTCTGGGCTGGATTAGAACTATCCAGAAGAATCTACACCAACACTTTTATTCCATTGTAAAAAGCATTAAACATAAAGATGATTAAAATTTAGCTTATGAAAATATCATTATGTATATGGGATTTTGCAGCTAATTACTGAAGTTGATTAATTTTTTTAAAGGCGCATGCAGATCTGTTAACCTTTTAAAAACCAGCAGGGAAATCTTAGCAATTTAATTCCTAAGTAAAATGTGGCATCACATCGCATTATGTATCTCTGACCTTTACATTTCTGTATCAAGAATTCAATTTTGTTTCGCATTAAAATGTATTAAATCCTAGGCTGACACATCATACAATAAAGTTCATTTTAGGAGAACTATTTAGAGACAAATTGCACCACAACAGCTAATCACATATTAGAGGTGCGGTTGGTACTACCACCTATCGCAAAGGTGGTCTGACACTTCTCTTTTTTTCCATGTTTGTCTCTCTCTGGAATTCTGCTGGAGCTTTACTAACCCCAGTGGAACCACGATGCTCTGAAATGAAGATTCTTTGCAAAGTTCCTTGGCATGGATCTGTCACTAGTCCTAAACCCAAGTGAAGGACAACCAGAGGACAAGCACTCAAACACCCTTCAGATATCCATATTCCAGATACTCAGATTCATTTCAGAAAAAAGTGTATTACAGAGAAAAAATAAAGAAAAAAATTAAAAATATATATGATTTAGGCCAATGGCTTGCCACTGCAAAGCTGTTTTTCTAAGCCAAGGAAGCAATTCAATCTCCAGACAGATTCCTCCACCTGCTGTTTGCCTTTAACACTCGAACAAACAAGGAATATATGATGAGACAGAGTCAACACTGTCAATCAAATAACAGTTAGACTTCTTGTCCCTTAGACACACTAAAAAATGGGGATTTGATCAATATCCTTCCTCTCTAATTTAACAGCAGCAGTGAGACCCAATGCAGACCCCGTGTCTCACATTCCTGCTGCTTTAGGACCATTAGCAGCAATTCCATCCACGGCATTCCCCCTTCCCTTCTCCATGGGGGAGAGGAGCCTTTCGTCAGCAGAAGGATTTGGCCTCGTAAAGGCCAAATAACAGCTTGGAAGGAAAAGGATATTTGTTTGCTTGGTTCTTCCTGGTAACCCCTGCTTTTCACAAAATGGAAGAAACAGGAAAAGAAGCCTCATCTGGCTTTTTGAGGATCAGGCTACTGAGTGAAGTTGTGGTCGAAATGTTGGTCTGCTCATATGAAAAATCACTTTTTTCAGCAAATCCCTTTAATTAAAATGGAGAAATTTCATCAGGTAGAACAAAAGAAATGAGCTCAGCCACAGAGATTTCCTAAAGAGGCTCTGCTTGGAGGCTGCCACTAAAACCCAGCAAGGGACACTTTGTAGGGTGCAGCTTCCTTTTGCCGTGAGTTTGATCTGCTCCTGCACACCTCAGCTCTCAGCAGCTACCAAGGACAGAGAGAAGAGCCTCTTGTTTCACAGGAAACAAACTCTTAAAAAACCTCTCCCAACGGTTTTGTGCTGGATTTATGCCCAAACTGCAGCCCCTGTGGAGGCATCCCTCCCTCTGAGTGATCAATGGGGACAGGAAGGGCAGCACTGGGCTTCCCGACAGCAGGTTTTAAATAAAACAAAAGAAATTATCCCAATTTTCCAAACATAAATCCTGAAGGTTTGATGAGGACAGATGCTTTCCAGTCTGTGTATAGACTTACACAGCATGCATTTTTCATTCCTGTTTACTGTCTACTTACACAGGGAACAGAGCACTTTACAATGTCAACAACGTCTTCGGAGTGCACTGGAGCTACAAATTATTGATCATTCATAAACCATGAGGCAAATGTTTGTGATTAGTTCCCCAAGTCTGGTGGTCTGTACTCACACAAATACAGCCCCGCCCCAAACCTGCAGTGCTGCATCTGAAACTCTTGCTGAAATAAAAAGAATCCCACCACAGTTGTCTCCAAAGCCCCTGAGATCTCACAGGGATTCAAATGGCCAGGAAGCTCCAGATGGCAGGAACCACGTGAAAGGAATGCAGAACAAACAGCCAGGTTTGCTTGGGTTCCCTAAATTAGTTTGGTCCAGACAATAAAACCTTACTAAAAGTAAACAGCTAAATGAGACAGTAGCGATGGGTCTGTAGGGTTAAAACTTTGCTTAAGTTCAGAAGGATCCATTTGGAAGACTCTCAGGAGGTATCCAACATTCTACCCTCTTTCCAAAACACTGCTCTTATTAAATATATACAGTGCACCGTGCCAGGACTGTCACCAGAATTATATTGATGTATTTGAATGACTGATCTCTCAGTTCACTCATTTATTCTCCTCTCTAAACCAATAATGATCACCAGAAGCTGCCATTGTCTGTATCTTGTGATATTATTTTCCTTGGACTATTTGAAACAACCACACCACAGCTGGAGACACACAATACATTCGAGAGACAAAACCAAAATGCTAAATGTCATAATCATCTGTAACAATGAGCCCACATCTGAATAAACTCTGGGACAGAATTCCTGTCAGTCTCTATGAGTGAAAGACTAAGAAATTTGCCTTAAAAACCCACTGAAATGTCAGCCTGGGGATCTTCACCTGTCAGAGTGGTTTAACTGTGCCTGTCCATGCACCAGGGAACTCATTCGCTTTCGTTAAACTCACATTAAAACAGTGATTTCCACTACTGCAGTGCTAAAGCATGAAAAAATCATCCCTTCCTCCCTCCTTTCCATCCAAGCTGCCTGGATTCTAACAAGTGACTCAGACTTACATTTTCCTGAGGTTGGGCAATTTCTTGAAGAGTCCAACAGCTTCCAAAACAGAAATATCATTGTCATTCAGACGCCTGGGAGGAACAAGCAGAGAGATATTTAATGTTTATAGATACATCCTGGTGACATTCAGGGCTGCCACGCGGAGAACCATGACCTTTGTTAAGCCAGGCACCCTTTGCCATCTCCCTGGGACTCCTGCAGTTAAAGGGTTTGGCTTTGAAGGAAAAGGGCCACAGAGGACTCAGACCTACAGTGAAAACTCAGGATGCCTTAAAGAGTGAAATGCCAGAGGGCAGTGTCAGAGTCCCTTCATCTCCCAGCGCACGGGAGAGGGAATTTCTGCCCCGATCCATCCCACCCAGAGCTCGTTTGCGTGACTGAGGCTCTGCCGTGCGTTCTGCTGCACGAGACACGCAGCTGGAGTCGTGGGCCACGCAACCAGAAGGGCTCTGATTCCAGGTCCTTTCCTATAAAAGTCTCCTGATCTTCAAAATGAATGCGAAGGCCGCTGTCGTGGCAGGTTTAGGAGGCAAAATGCTTTCTCTGATTGCACAGAGCTCCATTTTGCTATGCAGAGTCTTTGCTGTGTTTCTGGATACCTCATGTTTTTTCTTAACTTCAGATCAATAATTTTATGAGGTTTTAAATAGAGTAAGTACAACAAATACAATACTAACTCAAAAAAAGAGAAGAAAATTCTGTTTGAAGGGGTTACTAATGCAAGAAAAGGACCAGAATCTTCAGTTGCTAAGCAATAAAAATGTTTTCTCGTACTCCAATTTCTTGAAGTTACACTGGTTTTACTGAGAGCCATTTCACCCAGGCAGGCAATGCTGAGATGGAATGAGGTCCTGACCACAGATTCACTTAAATGGTTAAAACAATTTCTTAAATAAAAATGACCAACTGCAAAGACAGAGAACTCCAGGGTGGACTGGAAAGGAAGGACCCAGCTTGGGCCTGGCCAGCACCTGAGGAGGACACGTGGTGGCTCCTTTCTCATCCCCACACCTGGTGTGCATGCTGAGGAAATGAGAGCTGTGGTGCAACTTGAAATAAAATTAACTTTCCCATTTTCACACAGGGATAAGAGTAGGAGGTGCCTTCAGTTGTCCGAGTCCCTTTTGCAGCCGTTAAGAATTAGGAAAGCCAAGAGGTGGAGCTGAGCAGGCTTCGGGGAGGGACACTTACAGATCCGTGGTGTACTCGGGCAGGTGGGTGGGCAGCCGGGTGAGCTTTTGGTTCGAGCAGTCCACGACCGTCCCCTCGCAGCGACACTTCTCGGGACACACCAGGTCCATGAAACACTTCCCGGTGAATTTACTCCTGTAATCCTCTGACCCTGCAAGAAAAGGACAATGTATTCCAGCAAACAGTTGTTGGTAACTGCAGCAACCAGAGGGATCGTGGAATCCGTCCCCAGCATCGCCTCCTGTCAGCTCCCGCCTCCTGCACAGGTCTGATACTTGCCAAGGACTTGTGCTCAGCAATTTTTAAAATTGCTCCCAGGACTTGTCTCTGGTTTTTCACTCTCCCCTGAACAGACTAATTCCTTGTCTAACAAGCCTACCTGTTAAGGTATTTTCCAGCAAAGTCGCTTTTTTCCCATTTGGAATTTAGTCCAGCAACAAGGAAAAGGCATCTCATGAAAGAATTTGAGTGACAAAAGACTTTCAAAGATATCATTAAAAAGTCCCAAATGTTCAGACCTCAGCCATTACAGCTCTTTTTCAGAGCAATCTTTTATTAGACAACCTTGTCAACTTTCCAACAATTAGATATCTCTATTAACTATGTTATACAAACAGCAAAGGAGAGTAATAGCAGTTTAAATAATTTTCATTTTAATTAAGGAACGGGTAGACCATGCTTAGTGAGAAGCACTCCCTGATGTACCATTACACCGTGATTGCCAGACCTCTTTGACTGGGTTTTTGACCCGTTCTAATGAAATGCTTTTCCAATTAGGCTCAGTGAACTAATCTGTCCTTTTCAGGTTTGGGTTTTCCTTGTTTAACAGCAGCAGGTTGGAAACTCGAGCTCAGTGCTTCAAGGAACCAGGAGGATTAATAAATGTCCATGTGAGCAAAGTGTTGCCAAACCCCCACCACGCAACTCCTGCCCACTCACTTCGTATTTCATGATGGAAGCACCAGAACCATCCCAGCAAGGCCCAGGGACTGTAATTACCAAGCAGCATTTTTCAAGTTTTCCAAAGTTTTAAGAGTCAATTACAAGGTTTTCTCAGAGAGAGGAGCTGAACAAATGTTTTAAGAACCCAAAAAACATCAACAAAAACTTAAACCTGAGCTGAAATTTGTTTATTATTTGTTTCACCTGCCTCCCCTTCCCAGACTGATAAATACATCACTGCCCGTTTTATGACCATGTGCTATTTTCTGAAAGAAAAAAGAACTCGCCTAAATCCACTATTACTTTAATTTATGTTACACATTACCTCCACAGGGTGAGGCAGTGAAAACAAGCAATTCCACAGGCAATCCAACACTTTGATTTCACGGACACACTTTGGTTGAGCTTTGTAATTCCAAGTTGGATTATGAGAACCTTGACATACAGATTTGTACTTTACCACTTCAGGGGTGCTAAATACCTTGCTGGTTTCCTTGCTTATTATAAATTATACATCTCAAGTGCAACTTCACTGACAGCACAGCACTTAAAGTATTAGGACCACTGGGCATTTTAAAGCATTATAAAAATACAGTTTAAGCTTTACCCCACACTACCATCATTTAAACTCTTATCCTTTTAAAAAATCCAACATTTGATTTCCAGTCCTAGAAATTCCAGGCTTGCTAGTCAGGATGCTTGGTTGTTTATGATTCCTTGGAAACAGTACCAAAGACAAACAGTTATCAGGACCAGAGTTTATTAAAACAAGAACTACTACAATTACAGTACACACTGAATAAGCCACCAACAATCAGGGATCAGAAATGTCTTGGAAATCCCCAACTTAACACATGAAGAAGCACTTCTAATCTTCATAGGAAAAGCTTTTGTTGAAAAAAATAATCACAACCAACGTGAAGTTACAGAGGGCAAACATTTATTAAGTAAAATTTTTAGTCTACTGATGGATACAAGATGGGAAAAAAAGGGATGGAAAAGTAAGTGGAATTCTTAATGAAGGAGAAGCAGCACTGTACAACACTGGAGGGTGAAAATTGGTTTTTGGTTCTCTTTCAAGCTTTGTGGCCGAGCAAGTAAAGAATTTTAGCACATTTTGACTTGGCACCCGCTCTCCTGATGGTGAGGCACAGCCTTCCCCACGGCAGCAGCTCTAAGGAGGCGATGCTGCCTGGGCATCTGTCCACGGCCACCACCTCTGCAACAGGGGAAAAGCCTCAGCTCAGCAGGCGAGGAAGGGAGCAACCATCACCTTCATACTTTTTGTTCTTTCTCTCTTTTTCCTTCTGTGGTTTTTTTTTCTTTTTTTTTTTTTTTTGTGTGTGTGTTTTTAAATTTTTTTTTAAGTGAGTTTAAATAAGAGTTACCCAGGTAATCACTGAGTCAAAAGCAACCAACAGCCTGTATGTGCTCAGCAAGTCCTTAGCCATCTCTCGGCCTGTGAGACAGCAGGAATCACCTGCCAAAGACCAGATAAAATTTACTATTTGACCTGAGCCTTGGGATCACTTGGACAGGTGGCTGCTCTATTAAGATATTCCCATCTGGGAGAGCAATGTGAAATTCAGCCATCTGCTTGCAGAGCTGCTTAAGCACACATATCCATTTCTCCCGACTGCTGGGCTCCGGGAGAACACGACAGGGCTCAGGAGGCAGAGTTCAGCACCACACGCACGGAAAACTTCTGCACACTGTAAAATCATCCACGGAAAGCCACGGAGAAGAGCTGCAGGACAGAACCTGGCCCGGGAGTTTCTCGCAATTCCTCAAATTAGGAAGAATTAAATTTGCTGTAAAACAAGTAGCCAAAGCAGCAGCAAGGCCTGGTGTAACAGAGGGCAGCGTGGTGGTTTGATTTGTTAGTTACTCTGATAACGTTTTTATTTCACAACCAATGTGACACCACTACCAGGTACCAGGGCATGGTGATTCCTCATTATCATGAACAAACACACCGAGGCATTCTACACAACAGCAGCACTGAGGTACAGAAACATCACATTTCCAAGAGCTCAAACATTCCATGTGCCTTTCCGAGACCCACGGGGAGAAATCAGGCAACAGAGAAAAATAACTTTTTGTTCTATTCTTTTTAAGCACTGTTTAGAAAACCTGATTTCAGTTTTTAAAACGGAGCTTTGCCCAAAGGACTTAAAAGGAGTTCTGGATGATCTGTTCTGGTACAAATCAGGCTGCCTCAACAGGGCTTGTAAACTGACCTGGTGCATTCCTTCCAGCTGCCTCAAATTTAGCACCAAAAATATCACCACTGAGATCACTTGATCTAAAACTTCAACAAAAAAACCAGGAATCTCAAAAGTTCTTTATACAACCACAAGATCACAATTCCCACAGGAAAATAAAAAAGGAGGTACACTGTTTAGCATAATTTCACATCATTCATATTAATTCTTATCAGTAACTACAGATAAAATCTAAGAATCCCAGATGTCCTTCCTTTGATGGCTCCACAACAGGTACGTGACAAATGTGCAAGGCAAGGCAATATTTCAGTACAAGAAAACTTCTGTGTGAGACTCTCCGAGTCCTTTATGAATAGGTGTCGTTATCTCTGTGTAGGGGGGAGTCAGGCAGAAATATTTTTAAGATTTTATCTGAGCTGACAAAGCTGAAATGGTCCACTTGGATTTGCTCACTCAGGTTTGCCCTATGGAATTTTTGGATAGTAGTGTTGTCATCCAGGCCATGTTACCCATGTCATTTCAAGAGATAAAAACCAATGCTTTGCAGACCCTTCTGCAGTTTTTTTTTTTTTCATTATATTTGTTCACAATGCAATTCCTGCACATTAAGGTTGCTCAGAGCAGGTCCAAAGTTACACTGAGTGGCAGGTGACTTGCTGCAGAAATGGCATCCAAAGTGTCCCTCAAGTAGAAGGACCCACTGGACAGCTCAGACAGATGTAGCTCACATTATTGACAAAGTACAAAGACAAAAGTGATTTTTAATCTCTGTAGGTATGGCCGGAATCACCCTTGACTATCAGCAACCAACAGGATGCCTGACTCCTTCATTGCGAGAGCAATTAAACAGATTAATTACTTAGGAACGGTTATTGTGCATGCAAGCCCTGTGAAAAGTCTGTGCGAACACCCCCGGTTAGCAACGCCTCACCCGTTCCAGCGGCCCCGTGCCGAGAGGGGAATCTCTCACCTTGCGACGCTTCTGACCCTGCAGGAGGATCCGGGCATGCCATGCGGCAGGGAGTATGCAGCCTTCCATGGTGCTTGACAGAACCATGTTCCATTTGTATTGTTCTACCACATGGTTAGATCAAGCACAAAGGAAAACCCCACGGACAGCCAGAGTCAGAGTTAGGCAGCGCCAGAGAGAGAGGAGCGTTGAGAGGAAGCAGCACGGAGAAGCACAAGCTGAAGGTTCACGGAGAGCTGCTCTCCACTCCACCCATGCAAAAAGGTGCCGGAGACAAGAGGTCATCCTTTAGGCTACTGCAGGAACACCCTGGAGCACAATTGGGGTTAGTGAACACGAACAGAGCCCGGGCGCATTCAGAGACAGAGCTGACACGACAGAAAACGCCACCCAGGGCTGTTCCCAGGGAGAATGTGCAGCTCCCACCACACACTGAATGCCCCATCTACGCTGCTTTTCATTACTTACTCTCTCCTGGTGTCTCCTTTCAGGAAAAACGCCATTTAGGTTTGCTCCATTTATTTAAATGCAACCTTAGGAACACCGCAGCCCACATTAATAACGGCAGGCTCTGAGCTGATGGCCAAGCCGTGGCCTTAAATGCTCCCTGAGCGCCCTGTGAGCCTGATTTCAGCTCCCACAGGCCCTTCACGCTGGTGGCACTTACACTGACATTCTGTAATTGCCACTGCTTTTCTTTTCTCTTTTTTTTTTGTTTCCTCTGTGCTTTCCAGCAAGGCAGCACACACATGTTACTACAGACATGGACAGCATTTTGTTATCCTGTTTCTGGGCATATTTGCTGGGTTTTGTAGATCATTTGTAGCCTCCTTCTGACATCCTGGATAATTTCAAACAGCTTTTTCCTTGTAACTCATTCCTGCAACTTTGAGGGCATTCAGCTCAGGCTTGACTGCTGCCACTGAAATAAAGCTCTCACTGACTCCAGCGTCTGCAGAGCGTGCCAGTGGACCATGACTTTGAAAGACATCCCAAATGTTGCAGGATTCCCAGGTGAGAGAGGAAGTGGCTGTCCTCTGCAACTGCTCCCAGCGTTCTGCTGGGCTTCAGTGAAGGTCAGTGCTTGTGCTTCTCAACACAGATCACACTCCTTAGTAAGGGGTTTGCGCTGCCCAGAGAACAAAGTCAGCATCACACAGATTGTTCATCACCCGCTCGGAGAACAGCGCAGGTACCTGAGCAGAGGTGACAGATGCCACAGCAGGGGCTGTGCTTCACCATCTTGCCATGACCCAGCCCTGTCAGGCAGGAAAATCAGCCCACAGTTACCTGGGAACTTCAGGAAATAAGCACAGTGTCACCTCAGCCACCCCACAGTTACCTGGGAACTTCAGGAAATAAGCACAGTGTTACCTCAGCCACCCCACAGTTACCTGGGAACTCCAGGAAATAAGCACAGTGTTACCTCAGCCACCCCACATTTACCTGGGAACTTCAGGAGATAAGCACAGTGTCACCTCAGCCACCCCACAGTTACCTGGGAACTTCAGGAAATAAGCACAGTGTTACCTCAGCCACCCCACAGTTACCTGGGAACTCCAGGAAATAAGTCTGGTGTTACCTCAGCCACCCCACATGTACCTGGGAACTTCAGGAAATAAGCACAGTGTTACCTCAGCCACCCCACAGTTACCTGGGAACTTCAGGAGATAAGCACAGTGTTACCTCAGCCACCCCACATGTACCTGGGAACTCCGGGAAATAAGCACAGTGTCACCTCAGCCACCCCACATGTACCTGGGAACTTCAGGAAATAAGCACAGTGTCACCTCAGCCACCCCACAGTTACCTGGGAACTTCAGGAAATAAGCACAGTGTCACCTCAGCCACCCCACATTCACCTGGGAACCTCAGGAAATAAGCACAGTGTTACCTCAGCCACCCCACACCGTGGGTGGGTTCAGCAGTGAAGATAAAGCAATTTGATTCCTTGTCTATCTTCGCTATCTAAGGAATAAACTAAAGGAGTTTTTTTAGGGGAACCTAACACAATAAACCTTCAATCTCCACCAGCTGCCAAACTAGCCGGAGCCTGAAGTGATAAAAACACTGGATTATTAATTTTCTTTTGTGACTCATGCAATGTGGCACAAAACCACATTAATTTTCTCGCCTGATTAATACAAAATATGCATAGCCCTGGAATCCACACCTCATTTATTTAGAAATTATATCTATAACTAGCATTCCTGCCAATAATTTTGCATGGCTCCAGCGGAGAAGGATGTTGAGTCCTATATCCTTATTCCTGCACTGCTTTAATAAAGCAGCAATTCCAGCCTCTTCAAATAAATTAATCCACAGTACTCTGTGGAACAATGACACGTAACAGTTCCTATCTTCCAAAGACTTTTATATTATATACTGTTTTACAGTATTCAGTGGGATCTCTGTAATAAACTCAGTCATTTCAGTGTCAATGAACTCTTTCAGTCCTACTAGAAACAAACACAGTCTGAGCTCTGCAATCGCCTGCCTGAGAAACCCCGCGAGAATATTCTGAACAAGTCCCTATTCCTTTGCTGCACTAATTAAACACCACTTACAATAACTGCCTAAACTAATCATCAACTGCAATGAACAGGAGGTACCAGCACACAAAGAAGTCTGTCAAAATCCTCGTTTACGTTCCTGAAATACAGGAGAGCCAAAATACCAGGGAAGCACACTATTTTATAAATTACATTAAAAAAAAAATTCCATAAGCCTTTGGATGTCCATAAGATCATCCTGCATAAGTGTCTGCAAAAAAGGTGAAAAATGAAATACCATCTCCCAGGTGTTTGCCAGCTCCCATGAAAACCCCTCCCTTTAGATACTGGACACACAAGCAGCATTGTAGGGTTTGCTCTTGCTGTTGGTTTGCTTGCCTTTTGAACACTCTTCTTGTAATCCACATCCTGTTAATCAGTCCCTGAGCCTGCAGTTTGTTCAGAATTTGTACAC
Source organism: Pomatostomus ruficeps (assembly GCA_013400735.1). Taxonomy (NCBI): domain Eukaryota; kingdom Metazoa; phylum Chordata; class Aves; order Passeriformes; family Timaliidae; genus Pomatostomus; species Pomatostomus ruficeps. The sequence goes on from VYZT01026477.1 coordinate 270,730, forward strand.
AGGACCCTGTTTTTAACTGTCCTATCAGGCTGCAACACCTCAGGAGACTCACTGCAGTCTCAGAATAGCCAGATGAAAAATTTATTGTCCAATTGCGGCACCAACATCCTCACACTGGAGCTCTCTTCATGCCAGCACCTCCCCAGTTATTTTCTGTGTCCTATTCCAGTGCCCACTGAACACAAGAGGTGCTACCTCAGCAGCTCTGGTGAGTGTTGCTGAGCTCCACCTCAACCCATGGAACGGCAACGGGAGAGGAGAGCAAACTCTGTCCCACCTTAATTTTGGAGGTTAAAAGAGCAATCGATCACTCAGCTTTCTGACAGAGTTAATTAAGCCACCTCCAGAGGACAATTCTGATTTCAGGTGAGGGATCTGCACAGCCCTGTGCTCTGCCTCCGTGGGGAGTTTAGGATAACTGTGCTACCGGATGCCAAAGTGAAATGGATGCGTCCGTGACTCAGCACCCAGCCTCCCTCCTCCCCGCGCCTCTACTAGAACTGCAAATGAGGATGGTGGTGAGTAACAAAGCTGTTCAGATATTTCGCTTTGCTGAGGACTACTTCAACGCAAAAATAAAATGAGGCACAGCCTAAAATAAACTTTCTAACTGAAACACGTCAATTCACTTTCTTATTAAGAACCATATGCTCTGCCAAGCAGCCCCACCTGTTTTATGTTAAGCTTATGCTTCCTTGAGTGAAATGGTTTCCATTCTTCCTCCCCACTGCAGAGCCAGAACCCTTCACCATCGTGTTCTTCACAGGCAAGTGAAAGCTTAGAGGAACTGACACCAATTTTACAGAAAGATCTGAGCCGCTATCAAAGCTGTGCAGAAAAGGGAGGGCTGTAACCAGTATCCAGTACAGGCAAATTAATTTAACAACAGGAACACTTCCACAGTACAAGGGAGTTCAGCTCCATTACTATCAGTCACAGCAGTTGTATTGTGTTCTCTAATGACTTCAGCTCCAGGAAGAATTCATGCAAACCAAAGCCCAAATATACTCCGTTTCAGTGTACCATGAAAAATTCATATTCCTAATCACAAATTTGGTGTAGGATTTAATCTGCAGGTGATTTATTGGTGTTAAACAACCTCCATTCAGATAAGAATAATTCTTACACACCACAAACACATCCTCAGTTTTGGTACATTCAGAGGGTTTCTGAAGGAAGTTTTTCTGAGTGTTTGTGTCATTCAGGCGGAAAAAAGGGGAACAACAATCAGAACTGAACCGAATAAAACCAAAACACATACAAAAAATTCCCAAACTAAACCAAACCAAACTCAGGCAGAAATCTGCATGCAGTTTCTCAAATCACAAGCAGAGCTTCCTACCCCTTTTCCTCACACCAGGGCAAAAACTGTGGAGAGAAAAGTGCTGGGGCTTGGCCTCGGGTGAGATTTGCCTCTGACCCGAGCAGGGCTGGAGCAGCCAGGGCAGCACAAACCCAGAGGCTCTCAGGGCTCAGTGCTGCTCAGGCAGGAGCTGCTGGAGCCCCACACACCAGGGCAGGAGCAGCACAGCCCCTGTAGCACAGCAACAAGGAGCATGAAGACATGGTCTGTGAATGACCATTTGCTTACTAAAAATGAAAGGAATTTGCAAAGTTGTCATCAGAGCGATTGGCAAATCACGGGAGCAACTGGGGAGTGTTTCAATCAGATAAATTATGTAAGACCTGGGTTAAATTCACCCACCTTTTGTGCCTTTTGAACACTGGGTGGATGGTAGCAACGCACTGCAGCTTTCAGCGTGAGAGCTCAGAAATCTTAAACAGTGTTCACACATCCCTAGGAGCAGAGAGAGGGATAACCCAAGGAGTCCAAGGGACATGAGATGTGGGAACTGCCACAGGGAGGGGACAAAAGTCCTGGTGTGCAGCCCGTGCTCCCCTAACTCCATCCACAGCAGTTCTGTCCTTCTCAAGGTGCAACAATGTGGAGAAGAGAGGAGGAAATTTCAGGTGATTACAAGAAACAGCAACTCTGTTCCAAAGCAGACAGGTAACCCGAGCAAGGGGAGTGTGTGTGAAGACAGAGACTGGAAAAGACACATAATTAGGAGAAAAGCTGCAATTAGTAAGAAGAGGTTTTATCAAATGCCTTAAAAATTGTGAGTGAACAAAAAGCAGCTACATTAGCATCTAATAATTGGGGATAACATGAGAGCAATGCCACCAGCCCTAAATATGCCAGTTTTGGACCCAAATGTACCACAAAGGCTGACTTTGCTTTGGGTTGGGTTAACAAGTAGTAGTGGCCAAAAAGGAGAGAATAATGCTGGCAGATGGTTCATTTTCCTCCTCCTGGTCTCCCCTGTCCTTTTGATTGTGCAGCACTGTCTGGAGCTGAAGTAACTAATTAAAGGCAGTTCGACACAATGTATGCAGGAGGATGCAGGGAGACAGGTTCATTTCACAGTATTTCACATGGCAATCTTGTTTAGAAAAGTCTTGGAAATAAGAATTAGAAGATAAAAAGCTTTTGTGATGTGATGTTTGTAGAAACACATTGCTCTGATCATTATCAGAGATAGTTTGTGTCAGTACAGCAGGTGGAACTTCCATCGCTTTTGAAATGCACAATATACTGAAAAATGCAAACATATCACGGGGAGAAATAGATATACAGCTGAATGCGAGGGCAATTCTTTCCAAAAGCTATTTCATACACAGTGTCACACAGCAATCAAGGAACCTGCCAAGTCTTGAAGTGACAATAAGCTACCACAGAGACAACACAATCTGCTCACAGATTCATTTCCCTTCCTCCTAAAGCCCAGTGCTGCCTTAGAAAACAAAACTGCTGTGTAGTGAACTTAATCAAATGCTTCTGGGCAGGAGATTTGTGTTGATCTTTTTTCCCCGTACTCGTACTAAGAACGGGAGCCTCCAGTGACCTGAGGCTGCCAAGCACCATTGCATCCTTAGGTGGTCAGAGTGGGCAGATGCAGCCAAAAAGAAAATGATCATTGGAATTTCACTGCTGCCACTGAAAATGACAGTATTTCCCTTCTCTAAACAGAAAAGAGAATTAATCGCAGCCTGTTCTTCTGATTTGTCTTTCAAGAAAACGTCTCAGGTTTTTTAGTCTCAGATTCTATGGCCGTGGGGAGACAGCTGAGCAAGGGGGAGATTTGTTATTGTTGTGGTGCATTGCATTAAGTGGAAAGCAGAAAATCACAGGAAATGGTGTCTATTGCAATCTGATGTTTAAACATATTTGATGGTATATTCAGATCTTTGCCTGTCTCACAGCCCTGGGCAAAAATATGTCCTGTTCCCTGCTGTTCCTTCATTTCATGCTATAACGCTTCCAGCTCTCCTTTTAAAAAGAATTATGTACATTATCTACCTGTTGCACGGAAGCTCCTTCCCATGGCCACTCATAACCTCTGCAGCTGTTGCTTCGTTGTTATCAGTAAAATTTGAGTCATTAGGTTCTGGGAGGAAACAGCAGCTGGGCAAAGTGCCTCGATTGGAAAAACTGATCAGTTGGAAAAAACACGGCAAGTACTCCTGGCTAGATGCTATCTGACAGGATGGCGGGGACCTGCAAGGAAAGCTGAAGGGAACAGTGTGCAGAATGAAATTCTGTGGATCTGTCTTCCCAGTTTCATTTAATTATCAAATGCAGTTCTATTTAACCCATCTGCTTCTGCGTCCTCTTGACGTTTCCTTCTTGATGCTCCTCTGATGAAACTTCCAACATCTCAGCTTTTCTCCCCTGTTCCTGCTAACCACTCCTTTCTCCTATCCATAGAGAAAAGCCACTTCCCTTAATTTACTGAAGAGTCACAATTTTTTTCTCCTAACAGGTCCTTTCTGACAGTCCCCTTTATGACCACAGAATCATGGAACAGTTTGGGATGGAAGGGACCTTAAAGATCACCTTGTCCCATTCCACGGGCAGGGACACCTTCCACTATCCCAGGGTGCTCCAAGCCCTGTCCAACCTGGCCTTGGGCACTGCCAGGGATGGGGCAGCCACAGCTTCTCTGTGCCAGGGCCTCCCCACCCTCACAGGGAAGGATTTCTCCCCAGTATCTCATCTAACCCAACCATCTCACAGTTTGAAGCCATTCCCCCTTGTCCTGTCACCACATTCCCTTGTCAAAAGGAGTGTGGAAAACACAGAGATCACTTCAGGACAACCTCAGAATTTTATGATGTTAAAACTCTCCCTTCCCAGGTGTCAAAGTATTGAGCTCACCTCGGGTGAGCTCCTGGGTGTGATCCTGACACTGCCTGAGTTCCTCTGCTCCCCCAGAGCTCACACCTTCTGTGCAGCCTCATCTCTTCTCAAAGACTGTGGGAGGATAAAATCCCTCATGTTTCTTCCCTGTGTTTCCCCTCAAAAAACAATATCCTGACCATTGACACGTACTAAATGTATTATACAAACTACATGAAAATGCCAGGATCCTGAAAAAAGAACCCTTTGAGAACTTAGAGTGAAAATTCTTTTCTCATACACTGAGCAGAAGATGTAAAAGCGAGAGGGGGAGAATGCCAGGGACAGCAAGGACAGTGACAAGCTACCAAGCCTTGCCATCCCAGCGGGGTTGTGCCATCCCTGGGTGACACAAAGCACTGCCCAATACTCTAAATGAAGATTCCTGCCTCATGGACATTTCTGCACAGAGACCTGCTGTGTTAGGTCCTGGGATGAAACACATTCCTCAAAATGAAAACAAGGAAGATTCCTGCTGAATGCCAAGCCTGACGCAGCCACGATTCAAAGGGACAAGTCGAGCAGAGCAGGTGCCAAGGATGTCTGTTCCCTGGATTGATTTACAAACGAAGATTTTCTAAACCATTAGGTGTTCCCTGTCTCACGGGAGCAGACAGCGAGCTGAGTTCGATGTCTCTCCTCACCATCTGGAGATCCACAGGCACGTATCTCTTCTCTGCCGAGCTTTTGAACAGCATTAGTTTCCATCCAGCCGAAATCTTTGTTCTGAAGCTCTACAATCCCTGCTCTCCTCCTTCCTAAGCCCGGTTTATGCCTTTTCCATGTGGTTTTGATAAGAGATGTAGAGCTAGAGACCCAGGGAACAAGAGCCTAATGCCTCAAGGACAGGACCCCCAAGGTAAGAACTCACACAAAATATTCTTCCCAGCATCACCAGGTACTGTGTTCTGCACTGTAGCTCTCCTCAGCCATGACCCCTCCTAAATGGTATCAGATGCTGTTTGCCTTCTCCAGAGCCTGCACCACTGCTCAAGGCATGCATGCACACACATAACATTAATTCCTCTAGCCTATTAATAAAAGCAGAACAAAATAACAATGGCAAATTGCCCACAGGTTTATACAGATGTGTTTCTGCAGTCTGCTTTCCTTTCTAAACCATACTGATGCATTTTCATTTACAGCTTCTTTAAATATGAATATTACTGGCTAATTACATTGTTACTATGATGGACACAATCCAAAAACCTCGATAAGGCATGTCACAATTTCAGGTCTGATTATAAATTTTGTGGCTTGAGTCACGAGGGATTGGAGACCTTAACAAGGCTGCCCAAGAAAAGCTGACTGCAAATGAAGTTATCTTTATTTTCTTTCCCCCACAAAGGGAGGGTTTAGCTCGGCGTGTTGCTCGCAGAGATGCACAAAGCACCACGGCTTGTTTTGGGCTGCTGCCACTCAGCTTCACGCTGCATCCCCATCCAGAGCCATTAATCTCTTACCACCAGGAACACAATTAATCATGTTTCTTTCCAGAGGAAAAAGAGAAAAATCATAGTAATTTTCAGAGAAAACACTGCAAGGTCCTCCATCAATAACAGTCATTTTTCTCCTCAGTACACACTAATAGATTTGCTTACTGAAACCTGCTTTACAGTATACAAAAATGCAGTAATCCAAAATAGATATAACCATTATAACCAAAACACATGAAGAACTAAGCTGTCATCTGCTTAGTTGTGCTGTGTAAGGTAAGAAATCTCCTTTCACTGTCAGCTGAACCATAAATAAAGAACAGATAGGGCTGAGAAAAAGCTGTTTATGTTACTTTGGAGGTTAATTTCACGTGAAAACATTTTTCTGTCTCATTCACAGCACAAAACCTTTGCGTAAATTATTATGCACCTTTTTGACTCAAAGCTTGCTGAAATCAAAAATCTTACCAACTCTGATGGCAATTTCACTTGAGTTAGTGCATGTGACTTGTGGATACCAGGAAAATGAGTCCATGAAAGCCTGTGAATTGCTGCCATTCCCTCGCCCCCAGCTTCACTCCCATCCCAGATCAGAAATGCCCACTGCCAGTTGTATAAAATCTCTCCTACTCTTCTCAGCCTTTCAGGTCTGGGAACTAAACTTGAGCTCAGCTCTCATTAGGTCAGCAAGAGCTCTGCTTGAATACAAATGACAATCCAGCCACATTCCACGCTGTCAAAATAGAACATTTCCCACATGAATTCACATATATTGTCACTGTTTTCCTTAAATATTTCATAATTTAGTATTAAATGTCACATACACAATTAAATGTCACAAGCTTGTATCTTTTTTCTTGTTTTTAAGAGAAGACAGCTATAGACTGCCTTTTTTTTCTTTTCCCTCTCTCTTTTTTTCTTTTCCCCTCTCTCTTTTTTTTCTTTTTTTTTTTTAATCCACAAGGTAATTGGCTTTCTGTTGAACTAACCGAATTTCCCAAATTTAATTTCCAAAGATGCTCCCTAATATCCATTACAGCAAACACTGTCCCGCAGATTCGATTAGCGGGGCTCTCTGGAGCTGCTCACGCCCGGATCGCGGGCGCAGCAGAGGCCGGATAAACGAATTACCTGAGCAGCGGAACTTCTTGCTCTTGATCTGGCTGATGCGTTTGTTGGCAAGGCGACGGGGATTGCTGCAGCGCGCACCGCTCGTCTCGATCGGATTATCCTGCAGGTAATCAGCCAGCCACTTCAGATGGCAGTCGCACACAAATGGGTTCTGAGCTAAATGCCTGCGAGAAGGATGCGGTGGTTAATCAGGAGTGACCTGTGACACTCCGCTCCATCATTGTTCCTCGCGGATGTCGAACCTGAGGAGCGGAGAAATTGAATCGGCTCCCAAAAAAAATAAATCCACCCCAGGCCCCACGGAAGCCACAAGGAGCCACACGTGAACGGGGGGATTCGGAGAGCTCGCACATCTCGCGGCTCATTAAGCCTGCGGTGAGTCCTCGCACACAGGAAACAAAAATTAAGAGAGCAAAGCCCCCTTGAAAGGATGCAAACCTGCTGCTACCGAGTCCCACAGTTCCTCCTGAGAGCCTGACATGCTGCCTGTTGAGGGAAATCCACCTTACCTGAGGATCGTTTTGTATTCTGGTTTAAAAGAAATTTTATCAGCAAGCTCAATTCCCTAGGGATCCAAATATGAATGAGTAAAGCACCTTGGATCTTTGGGCAAAGGCAGAGGTGATCCTGAATCTTTTCACAAGAGTGAAATTAATATTTGCACATGCTCATCATGAGTAATAGTATTGTCCGTATATGTATTTTTTTCCTGAAGCAAAAAGTTTTACTTTTAAGACTGAAATGTTTATGCAAGGTACAACTCCACTCTATCCTTCATCAAAATGTGCATAACTTGTTTCCTACGAAATTTGAAATAAGTATTATAGCACTGATTTTCACTGGGTGTTTAGACTTTGGTAACAGAAACCTGCTGGAGCACCTGAGACAGAAACAGCGTTTCTCTGCTGCTGTTCTGATTTATTTTGCTTGACAAAGCTGAGCACTGTGTCAGGAGAGTTTGCCAGGTTCTAATCTCAGTTCAGCTAACTTGCATCAGTCCCTGTGACCTCCAAGGGAGCAGGACTCAGCTCTCCAATAACTGCAAAGACAGGTTAAGAAGAGACAGATGTTTCAATTTGGTTTGGACAGAGGTATAAAGTTATAGCCTCACAAGAACTCTCACTCTGTTACTGTTTTACACTCATAGAAACTTCTTTGCTGTTTGCAGTTATATTTATGAACTGTCACTGAACAAAATAAGTGTAAAATACAACAGGGCAATGGCCATCTAGGGCTGGGAAGGGAAAGCACTCAGGGCAGAAAGGGCCTGAAGAAACTCAAGATTCCTGTTGCAGCAGAGCCATTCCTGCTGTGAAAGGTCCAAAGCACAAAGAATCACACAGAGACAGAATTTGGGTCTGGTTTTGCAGCTCCAGAGAAAACACAGGAGATGGGAACCACTTGGAAGATTAAAAATGGGAGAATGAATCAAAACTTTGTGTGATAAAGTGTCTTGGTGTGAAGCAACAAGTCCATTCTAAGAAAGGGCCACCAGCAACACCAGCAAAACCCTATGGAAATGAATGAGAAATGTTTATACCTTGGGGCTATAAACATTAAAAAAACCTGACAAACCTTGTATACATCTGTAAATGACCCCTCTCTGTGGCCCCGGGTCTGTGTGCACACAGAGAGCTGCAGCAGCAGCAGGTGTGGTACAGCTGGGGGGCAGAACTGGGGGTGCTGCCCATGATTATTCCAATGCCTTAATGGTTTGCAGCAATAAATACTGGCCCAATATCTGCTGGAAATTCAGGTTTTGCCTGTGGCTGCCTGAGGACGTGGCGGAAACTCTGCTGCAAGGAATCATTCCTCTCAGTTCATTTGTACATGATTTAAATCATTTCCACAACTAATTCAGCCAATGCATACCCAGTATTAAAATACATAAATGTGCATTTGCATACAAAAAATCGCAGTGCTACATATATACTGCAGTATGTGGATATATATACACACCCATACATATTTTAATACTGGAATATCAGGCTGCCAACTCCAGCTCTGAAGGAGTACTATTTACCTTATTATCTTATTACTCACAGCTTTAGGATGAGACCTTCTTCTACATAATATTGAATCATTTCTGTATTTCTGTTTCCGACGCAGAATGCCTCCAAATTCAAAGGCTCTCAGGAAATGTTGAGTGGATTTTCTTAATGGATCAAATAACACAACACATCATTCCCCTGGAGTGGAATGGCAGCTGAAATGTGGTTACAGAAGTCACGAGCTGCACAGCAGGGCTCGGACCCAGACAGGAGAGATGCAGACTCATTGGCTCATTAGAAACCGTTAGGCAGCGATCCCAATGGAATCTGCTGTTCATATCTCACACAGAGCCAAGTGCACACATCCCCTCCCCAACAGCCAGCCTGAGCTGCACCCAGGGAGGACATTTCTGTCACTGAGGGCAGGCTGGGGCCATGGCTGCCCTTGCTGAACTGATGCAACGCTGCTTTTCCCTGCTCCTTTCCTTTCACTGAGAAAGGAGGGGCGGCTACACGGATGTCTCTTCCCAATTGTCTTAATGTCAGAGGCAAAGACAGGCAGCAGCTCTGGTGGGGAGAGAGAGGAGCTGTCATTGGCGATACGGCTGCATACTCACAGAGTCTGGATCGATCGCAGAGGTGCAAAGAGCCCCTTGCTGATGGTCTGCAGTTTGTTGTCATAAAGAGATAACAGTTTGAGATTATGCAGACCTTGGAACGTGTTCACCCTCAGGCAGTTGATCTTGTTGGCATTGAGAAGCCTAGAAACAGAGAAAAGGTTTAGAATTCATTAATCTTGTAACAATCAAATAAAGATAGACTGGGCTTCGGAGTTAAAACCAAAAAACAAAATATTAACCTAGCCACCAAAGGCAAACCACATGTAAGAGTCTTCATCTGCCTGTTACATTTAAAAGGTGAAAAACCCACAGTTGACATGAGTACTCTTATAGCTGGGGAACATACAGACATACAACAGTGCTACCCATCTGAAAATACCTAAAAGCTGGGGGTGTTTGCATGCCTCACCCTCTCCCAATTTGCTCAAAATTCTACACAAATATTTAAGGAAGATTTCAGCTTAGTATACAGAGGAATAAAAATTACTGCCCACCTTGCTATTCCATGCACACACACACACCCCCAGCCCACAGAGAGAAGAACCCTTATTTTTCAATTTTCTCTACCAGCAGCTGTCTTAAGTCTAACTGAAATTCTGGGAGTTTGAAACCTTTTGAGAAGGAGTGCAGGGTTAATTTGATCCTGGAAGATCAAAAAGACATTTTTCTCCTAGGAGACAAAAAGAGGGAAGTACAAGGGCTGGGCTAAAACCGAGTGAGAGGCAAACCCAGTTCACACCCCAGGGCAGCCAGGCAGGGGCCCAGCTGCCACTGGAGCTGTGCAGTCCCTGTCCCTGGAGCTTTTCAGGATGACACCGAATAAAGCCATGAGCAACCCGCTCTGACCTCTGCTTTAAGCAAGGATTCTCCAGACCACTGCCAAGTGACCACTCAAGGTCCCTTCCAGCCTCTACTGTCCCACAATTCTGTGAACTCCTGTCACACCAGAGTCCTGTGCAGTTGTGGAAAATCAATCAGTTCAGCTAAAAATCCTGGACAGCACTTGTGCAAGTTTTCTTAGATCAAACCTGCAGAGTTCTGCCCCATATAATGAGCACACACCAGCCCAACAACGAGCTGCATCTCCTGCTGAGCCAATCAAACACAAGAACACTTAATTTGTCGCTGTCATCTGCATAGGTGGTGTCTTGCACTTAGAAGGGAAATAGGCAGGAAATTACCTATTCTTCTTAGCAAAGCCAAAACCCACGTCTTTTGACTACTTCCAGCCTGAGAAAAACGGTAAATTGCCAACAATATGTGTTGTTAACTCAGTTCTCTCGAGCACAGAATTCTTGTCAATGACTTTAAAGGACTAAATATTGCATCACTGTGGCTCTCTCTGAGGCAGCACACTAATATGAAATCAGAAGACAAATATTTTTATAGGCAAAAAGGAAAATATATCCTCTATTCCTCAGCAAGCAAATGCACCATCTTAAAGACACCTCCAAGAGCACAGGGAGCTTCCTCTCTCAGCAAACTGCACAGCCACCTCTCGAGACAAGAGGGCAGCCTCTCAGGAAGGAACACGAGCTTGCTAGCTGCACATGATGCTTTGCTTTCCTCCAAAAAGTAATTCAGAAGATGCTTTTCCTCTGCCTTTACATTCCTGAAACCTTCGGGACATCACACACTCGTTACAGTTCTCTGCTCCCACTGCTGCTCTGGCAGAGCCTCGTTAGTGCAGCCAATGGCTCCAGGATGGGTGAGACACAGGAGACGGAGGCATTCTTGGGCAGCATGGAGAGCTCCAGGAGAACAGGAATGCTTTGGAATGAGAGGCCTCCGAAGGAGAACTCCCCTTCCCAGCCTACAGGAAAGTCAGGATCGATTTACCCGAATTTCCTCCTTTACATGTTGTGGAAAATGAAGTTTGACATTAGTTAAGACAAAATCCCGTAGAAGGCAATGATGGATAAATGAGGTTACATTTTTGCATGAACTAATAGCTGAAACAATTCCATGAAATCATAAGCAGCACTGGTACGACCCCTCTGGAATCTGTATTTCTGTGACACCTAATCCACACTCCTGCTGGCTCCCCCAAAAGTGAGAGGGTAATTTTCCAATTGGACTACAGGAACAGCTCCTCCTCCTTTGCTCCAGCAGCAAATGTCATCTCCTGCTGGCCTCTTACAGCCATTTCTATGTCCAAGCCAAAGCAGTTTTCCCCCTCTCACACATCGTGCATTTCTCCTTCCGGCCTGTAGAGTATCTCACCCATAAATAACAGGTTAACAAGGTATTAGAAGGCAAACCAGGTACTGAATTTTGACCAATATCCCCAGCCATGCTCTTAGGCATTACAAATCCTTTGCTTTCTACCCCCTGTGCTTTTGCACTGCTCCCACCCCGATTTTAGGGAATGCACATCAGCTTGGGTTGGCTGTTCCTGTCCCACAGCAGGGCCTTGGTACCTGAGCTACACAGGAACAAAACTGAACACAAGCAAGGACTTCAATTTATTTTGCTAGATGCTGATTTTTTTCCAGTGTTATAGTAATGGTTTATGTTGCAAGCAGGACTTGTAACAAGGCATGAAGCTAAAATGAAAATAATCTCAGCAATAAGAGAATTTCCAACTGAAGCACAATTGCATTTCTGCGTGTGGGGAACCACTGTGTCCTTGTGTGATCCTCAGAAGGGCACAGCAGAGCTGCTTTGGGCAGGAGCTGTTCCCTCCTGTGTAAAAATCAGGCACAAAGCACAAAGTCTGAGCACAAAGTCCAACCATCACTGATCCATCGCAGTGAACAAACCCCCAGAGCAAAACTGACCTGCAGCTGCAGGGCATACACTGGATTCAGATTCGTTCTCCCATTCATTTCAACAAAACATGAATAAACCCACAGCTGGAAAATAGAATTTACAAAGTGACGAGGTTTCCTGGCACGAATTCCCAATGAGTGTGTGTATGGTGATATAATCTGTGACATTTATTGAGAGTCAAACACCAAAAACGAGAGCAACTGATCCTCTCTACAGCCACAAATAGAGAAGCACACGCTCTCCTTTAAGCATCAGAGTCATTGGGAACAGAAAAGTGCTTGTGAGGATTGTTTAGAAGAGGGGATTTAGGTCCTAAATAGCTTTTCTGAGGTGACAACACCAATTCTGTGTACCACAGACAGTCTGCTCAACAGCAGTGCAGGTGTGGCCATATGGGTGGATGGTGCTACATCAATGACTTCTTTCTGATCAGAATCAGTGAGAAACTGGGGCAAGAAGTGAAAAACTGAGGAAGCAGAAGACATCATTCCTAAAAATTTTTACCTCCTACTTACTGTGAGTTAGAGGATGACTTTTGGCCAGAAGCACTATGGTTCATATTCCTCTCAAAACTCGCAGTTATTTTAAAATATCCGCTATGAATATTCCCCTCTGTAAATCTCACTTCTTCACTTCATCTTTCCTCGCTATCCCAGCCCCCCTAATGGCATCTAATTATTAATTAGGTATACGAGGCAGGCCTCACATGGAGTTTAAAGTGGTTATAAGAGGCTTTTTTAAACTAACACAAAGGCAGATGAGAAAAACATATTCCAGGAAGCAGAAACCCTGATCTTCCTTGAACGCTGAACCAGGCCATAAAACACACTGAGGGCTCCTTTTATTGGACTTAGACCAGAAGAAGGAACAACATTAAAAGCAGAGTCTCATTTTAGCAGGAATTACATGGTATTTATTTTTGCACCAATTCACGGCGAAAGCAAATTCCACTAATTCTCCTATTTTGTTATCAGCCTGATTGGATGAGATTTACACACGGCCTCCAGATGTGGGGCACCATTCAAAAGGAAGTTCAATATTCCACTAGAAATAAAACCGCCTGCTACCCAGAGGGATGGTGGATTATGAACTCTCCATTTTCATCCCTCTGGATACGTAAAAAACACGAAGAAACCCCTCGCAAGCCTTGGACCACCACAGAACACGGCAGAATGCTTAAAGACCTTGTGGTTTGCACACCATTGAAAGCAACGAGCTGAGCAGAGCCCTGCTACAATTCCATGAGGCCATTTCCTGAAAAAGTGGATTTGTCCACACACATTGAAATAATAACGTGTTTCAGCTAAGCCCTTGAAATGAATGTGCACTGAATTGGCTCTGTAATTGTATCAGCTGCTCATAAGCACCATCTGCATAATTAAGATGGTCCCATAATTGAATTATATGCCCAAGCACAGCTTCAAGTGATTAACATTTAAATAACATTCTGAACTCCAAACCCAAAATGATTGAAAAAATTGTTTTTTAAGAGCGAATGGGAATGTTTAGATGGCTTTTACCCTTAGCCATGTTTGTATTTTTATCTCAGCAAAGTCACGTAATCAAACTATCAGGAAATGACCACAAAATTTGGAGAATCCACAGCAGCCTGGCACGTGCTGGGACTGCAGGCTGGGCTCTGGTGCTCCAGGGTAGAGCAGGAATCCTCCTAAATCCATCAGTGAGCCTCAAGGAGAGTGCTGGGGAGAAAAGCTGCACCGAGGCACTGAAAAGCTTCTCTTCCCTTTTCACCAGCTTTGTGTTTTGACAGCAACGACAACACAACGAGAATGAAAATGCCTGGCATCCCATGGGCTGGCTGGCACATCCCACATGCCAGACTCCACTGGGGAAAATGAGAACTCACCAGAGAAAAAAACAGATGTAAGAGGCACAGGAGACTCGTAGGGAAGAGGAGAACTGGGGAACGGTTTTGCCCGGGTAACAGCAGAACACAAATTGAACAGGCATGACCTTTACAGAATATCAGTGGCTGAAGGCTTCACCTACATTCAGAGGCGCTCTAAGGCAGCAAAGAAACAATTCTCAGCAGAAAGCTTTCCTTAGGATATACAACGCCTGCTACAAGAAGTCCAAAAAAAAATTTAGCACGTATTTTTCAGATTTTTTTTTCTCTTGAAATTTATAGGGAATCAAGTGTCATCTTTGATTTAACACAATTTTTCACTAGAGAACAGCTGAAGTGCAATGCAGCAATATCCAGTCAGGCACTTGGTCATCCCAGCAGTCAGTGACAAACAACTTCTAATGACAGAATTGTGTGTGCCCCTGCTTAGTTATTGGCAAAATAGTTATATTACATTTCAGGAACATTTTAAGATGGCCTGGACTGTCAGGGAGCATTTTGATTTTCTCCCACTGTGTTGAGATATTTAAACATCTACTAAAATTTACATTTTCTAATGTGATCACTGACCACTGAAGAGTCTGTCAGTGCTTCAGCTGATAATAACCAGCATGAAATCATCATCATGCTTGCCTAACCAGCTTCAAGTGTTTCTCCATGTTCAGGAAACTGGATGATGGTGATGAGAAATTTATTCACAGTAAATTAAAATGGAAAAGTTGCAAGCTGATAATGAGTCGAGGAGGAAGTACAGAGCACAGTCTGACAGTCCTGTTTTGGTGGGATTTTAAAAGGAGATTTCAGAAATTCCTTTTCTGCAACTCCAGTTGAACACCCTGCACAAAACAATCCTGTGGTACTCCTGTTGCTACCTGGAGAATCACCAACACATGTTGTCACAGCACCCAGGCTTCTTCTATTTAAAATTCAACAGGGTCTCACCTGTGCCTGCAGACAAGATCACAGCTGGCTCTGGATAACCACACCATAATTCAGATGTATGACAGAACAAACACATTTTCTCAGCTTTCAGGGCTATGAGAGTTAGATTTGTGTGTGAAAACAGCAAGGAGAGTTTCTGTCAAGAGCCCAGCTTGGCGCTCTGGCGTCAGAGGGGCTGACGGCCGCCACGCTGACGTGGGCAGGAGCAGTTGTTTTGGGGAGCTCGTTCAGCCAGGCTACATGAGTGACACAGGAAAGGCAGATGCTGCTGCAGCCCCTCATTAGTGCTCGACTGTAATTGTATTTCTGAGCCTGGCAGATGCTGCTCCCTCACTTTAAGAGCGGCTATTGAGTTTAGCGACATTAGCACAAGAGCAGCCTAAATGCAGAAATCTGAAGGAAAAAAGCTTGAGGCAAATGGCTGGAAAGCAATTCTAAAGCTATTACACAGGTCTGTGCAGAGAGCATTCTGTCCTGGACTAGAAGGGTTGCACAGTCTCCGTGCTGTAGCCAGAAATATTTTGAATAATCAAGAGAAAAGCTCATTTGCCATTTTGCTAAGAATTTAAGTTCCCAGAAATGACAAAGGTTGCGAAGGACCTCTGGGTCATCTGGTCTGAAACCCACTCAAAGCACAGCCCATTCATGCACAGTTAATGCAGATCTCAGGAAAATTCAGAATTCCAGGAAGCTCCAGTGGTTTCTTGTCCTTTTAGGCTGCCAAAACAGGATGAGCTACAAGGTCAGATTGGGTTCCTGGGAGCTCTATCCAGTCTGGTCTTTAAAACCTTGAAGGCCAGAGGATGCACAGCTTTCTGGGCAGCCAATCCAGCTACTGACATCACTGTGAAAATGTTTTTCCCTCACATATAGTCAGCAGGTCTCTTCTTTATTTATTGCCTGTTGTCTAATCTCCATGAGAAAAATTAAGAACTCCACAGAACAAGAAGATTTTATACATCACTCAAAGCCCAGATCACCATGGGGAACGGAAGAGACTACTGTGCTATTAAGGACTTGCAAATGGAAAACTGTACTTTCTTTATTCTGACATTTATGTACTGTTTACATAGCTGGTTAATGCATTTATGTATACAACAGTGCAATGTACACAATGACAAATACTGGAATTGATGTACATTCTGTTGTTTTTAAATACTCTGCACAAGTCTGTGCATCACAGCATTTTCTTTTAGATTCCATCAAGCCCCTAAAGGACTCAATAAATAATTGGTAGGTCCTGTTTTAAGCTCTTCAGTACTGGGATTCAATTTAGAGTTACAAACCAACACAAGCACTTCAAACTTTGCAAATCTGCCATGGAGATACTTTCCAAGCAACCTCATCAGGGAAGAGCTGGGGGTACCAAGTATCTGCCTTATTCATCCCAGAAAAAACAGAATAAAAAGCAAGTTAAGAAAATAAGGATCACTCAAACCAAAATTTGACTGTTTGAATTTTGGGAAGACTGATGACAGCAGTTTCTGAATTCACACACATGACTTGTCACTTCATACAAGTCTATTTTAAGGTCAGCTGAAGTTGTAAATATTGTATCTAGCTCCAATTTTAACCCAGGTGAGATGAGTGATAATTTGTCACCGCTTTTGACATCACTTTATCTGTCAATATGTCAGACCCCAGGCACCAATATGATTTTTGGTCCTTTCCAACTCCAGCGCTGAGTTTTCCCCAATGACCAGATATTAGGTGAAGGAGGAGAAGGCTGTAAGCTTTTGGCTTCGTTTTTTGAGAGAGGAACACAAGGAGCCTCTGATTTTCATAGATATGTACCCCAGGAATAGATCTGTGTTCAGAAATACCAAAACAGAGTCCACTGTGGGGATTTTTCTTGCTCAGTAAAACACGGGGATCACAAGGAGAAGGTTTAGGATCAACACGCCTGAGCACTTGTGTGATTAGTAACTATGCAAAGCAAATTTCCTCGAGGAAAGGGATTTATTGACAACTGATACTTGCCAGACATTTGAAAAATGAGCCTTCATCCCTCATGTTATTCTGCTGTGCAGCCTCTTTAAGCAGCAGAGGTTTTCCGACAGCTCCAGGAAGCCGAGCACCGCGAAGCGCGTGGCTGGAACGGAAAGGCTCCCGGAATGTTTGCTTTGCCATGGTCACAGAGAGGGAAGTGGATGACCCAGATGTGACAAATGCTGGCTCCCAGACTCCGTGCCCGCTGCTGAGTGCGTGGAGCTGCTGCTGGGTCTGTCTGGCACGGGGCTGCCCAGAGGAAGGAGCTGCAGCGCCCTGCTGAGCCCCTGCGCAGTGACCGACAGCACCTTGGCAAGGCAAGGGCTCCTCAAAGCGCCTGTCCACACTCCAGGACACTGAAGGACAGGTGAGCAGGACATTTCAATGTCTGCCAGTTTCTAGACAGCCCAAGGTCAGCCGCAGGCCTCCTGGACAGGAGTTCAAACTGTCCACAGCTACTTGGAAACTTCCCCCTTAAGCCAAAGCCTTTGCCATTCTTTTGGTATTTAAATGCAAGAAATGCAGACAATGATAATTCATCAAACACTACTTCACTTTGTTCATTTTATTGAGGGAGCCTGGATGCATTGTTCCGCCAATAAAATGGAAGTTTCCATTCACTGTATTAAAAAAAACAAACCCTCAGAAAATAAAAAATCAATTATCCCTTTCTGCAAAACAACGTTGCTCTCTCGAACCCAAACTGACCTAAAATTCTCCATTGATCCAACCTGCTGAAGAGAAGAATGTATGAGGATAGGGTACAGCAGCTGCAGAACTTTCTATCACCCTCTCCTCTGGCAGCTTCAAAAAGAATAAGGAAAACTCCATAGTCCAAGAAAAGCTTCTGCTCCACAGAACAGATGTGCACTTGGACTTGCAGAATGGTTTCTGCTGCTCTGCTGGTTACCATTGCATATTTAAGAAACACATAAGATTTGTGGAATCAGCAATTTAACAAAAATCCAATTGCAATTATTTTTGTGGGTAATGTTAACTACTTAAGAAAGTCACTTATAATGAAAACTTCAGAAACAACACTTTGAATTAAACCCACAGGGTTTAAGAGAAGCCCAACAAACCCACACCCTAATCCCTCAACAAAAAAACCCCAAACCCTTATTATCGAACCATGCCTAGTTATTTTCTTGCCAAATACAATATAACACTGGCTTACCACCTCTGTCTTACAGGGCAGAAATGTGGAATGCTGATGCCAGCCAGGTGGTCTAAAACTTGTTCTGGATCCATTTCCCGTACACCAAAGTCAAACAGGGCAGTTGCAGATGTGCCCACGCCTGAGCTGAGAACCCCTTTACCCCCAGCTCTGGGGCTCCTGACACCAGGGGTGCTGTCTGGCCCTTGCACAGAACAATTCAGCCAGAATGCAGTGCAATAATCCTGGCCCATACTGTGACAGGACATTTAAACTGACAAAAAATTACATGTCTGAGAAACCCTGATGAGTTCTACTCAAAACAGTTAATAACAATATTATCTATTCTACATTTCACAGTAATTATTTTTTCCTTCTAAATAATACTTTTTTCTCTCTAAGTAATATTTTTTTTCTTCTAAATAAAACAGGACCCACAAGGACTCTCTTTTTCCCATTGTGTCCTTCTTTATCGTGAAGCCAGTACATTTTCAAAACTGCTCCTGCTCCAGCTCAGGAAATCAGACAGGCTACCAGGATACCTTAATCAGAGCGTTCTTATCAGAGTGTCTCCAGACTAATAAGAAGAAATCCAATCTAGTGCCCACTGAACACTAAATTAGATCTAATCACAGGGCACTCTTCCAATTGTTCAACAGCAGGTCTAAGACCAACGAAGGCCATTTATTTTTTTTTTAGTAGCCATTAAAATCCTACAAGCAATCCCAGAGCAGCTGCCTCAAAGCCACAGCCCGGAAAGCTGCAGACCTTTGTTTGCATTTAAAGCACGTCCATTCACCGCTCTCCTGGCCAAAAGACACTTTTCACACAAACACGCTCGAGAAGACCCTGGAAGGCTCCAGGGTCAGGGTATTTTGGGAATCCCAAAACTTGGAGCTTCTCAGCTTGAGAATGTTTAAACAGCTGAAGCACAACACCTTCCAATGGTTCTCTGGCACACGGATTTTGTCTCCCTAACAGCAAGGCATCACCTGAGCTAATTCTGACTAAAACCAATTTTATCTTGTCTTAAATACACACTCACTGAAGGCCTGCTCTGCATGCACACCAGGAAGACACTGTAAAGGAGCTGAAAATTGCTTAATGCCTTATGCCAAAGTTCTAGATCCATATTTCTGTTGGACACCATGATCCATGTGTTGAGTGATTTTTTTAAATTTTATTTTTTCCTACTGGGAAAGATTCTATCTGTAAAGAGTTGTGGATTAGACAGAACAAGGCTTGAAGAGTATCACTTCAAAGCTGTAACTGTAAAATATTTGGGTTGGGGAGGATGGTGGTAAAGCTCAGATTTTTTAAGATTTATTTTTTTTCTCAGAGGTCAAAGTGGGACAAGTCCCAGCTCCTCTGCACTTTCATGATCACTGCCCTCACACCTGGCAAACCATCTCCTCCAAAATTTCTCTACTGCACAGGCTGCTGTGGAAACACTGAAGTACCAGAAAACTTGTGAGGTTTGGGGCAGGAGAGGGAAAAGGAGCTGCCAGAAACAGGTGCACAAGGTGAGGATGAAATGAGGGGCAGCTCCCCCTGCCCCAGCTCAGGGACTGTCACAGCCAAACCAAGGGGGCTCCTGCTTGTCCTGCTCTGAACAGGGCGGTCTATGTTTGTAATTAGGGTCTTATGCATAAATTACTCATCTGAGTAGTTCTTCCCTTAACATGCAGACTCATTTCAGCTACCTCATTTTGCTCACTTGGGTTGTTCATGAATTCTAACCTAAATCTGTGCTTGCTTTGATATAGCAGCAATCAGTGACACATCCAATGGCAATGACAAACTTTGGGATAGTCACTGCTGACAACATCAGGACTGTCAAAAAGGCTTAAAGTAACATGCCAAAAGCTACTTCATATTCCATATTAAATATGGTTTACCAGAATTGACTCACTGATGATATATCCCTTTATTTTCTGAGTGCATCCTCCACGATGGTCATCAGAGCGTTAGGAATACAAATTAAACTCACTTCCCTGCTGCTCCCTCTACTGACTGGCTGATGATTCCCTTCCCTTTGAAGGAGTCACTGGTTCCCCATGTGATCATGGAGACAAGAGGGAGTGAAATCTGCAGTTTCGCATTTGGCTGAGGAATTTTTTTCTGTTCCATTAATACATACTGAATATATACATCTATCTATCTATCTATCTATCTATCTATCTATCTATCTATCTATCTATCTTACTCTGATCATGACTGCAAGTCAAACCACACATGGCACAAAACACTTCAATAACAATATACTGTGACATATTTCTCTTGCAGCTAAGCCCCATTTGACATCATCAGAAGGTGGAACTGAGCAGAGTTGCAGCAATCAGACCTCTCACGCTGCCCTTTCCGTTGCCCCAGCAGGTTCTCGCAGCACAGAAGCCCTCAAGGATCCAGACATCCAACCACAAGTGCTAAATGTGTAAAAACAATCAGCTGGCATCCCCACCCACGCATCAGCTGGTGACCAAATTTCCTTTCTTGGACCGAGCCTCTCGTTTCCTCCCCACACTCGAATCCTCTGTGTCTATTATCCGTTATACACACGGTGCTATAAAGCTGTTGACACCTTCCTTTTTTAGTTTTTCCAGCCCTTGCCTCCCTCTTGCCTGACACAGAAACAACAGACTAGCACATCCCAGGGAGTTTGCAGTGGAAAAGGTGGTTCTGTGAATGTCAGAAGCTGAAAGAACAGTAAATCTAGCTAGTCAGTAAAATAAAGGAGAGGAAGGGATCATACTCACAGCAGCTGCAGAGACACCAGATCATCAAAAAGGCCCTGGGGAATCTCCGTGATCTTGTTTCCATAGAGCACTCTGAAAGATTCAGGAAGACAAAATAAATCTTAAATAACAGCCCAGTTTAGTGTCCTCCCACATCTCTGCATTATCATCTTTATTGATCATGGTGCACCATGCCCAGGATCTGTGGGCATTTCATTTAACCACTGATCTCATTTTCTTTTCAGAGAGCACATGGCATTAAATGAGTCGTTATGATTCAGGCTTCGTCTGGTGCTGGAAAGCATTTTTAATGTAGAAACTGGACATCATCCAAAAACTGTATCTGAAATATTTTTCATTCTGTTAAGGGATTTTTTTCCCCCCATCCTTTTTAGAAGTATTTTAGCCACTGAAAGGCACATTGTCTGATGCAAAACCCTAGAATTCTGCTCAGTAATACTTATTTTAAAAGGCAGAGAGCACAAGCTGGTTGTAGATAAAATTTCATATAACCGAGTCTCTTAAGATATAGTAATTGGCATGAAATGTGACACAGGCATCATTGGATAAAATATTATGGCTTCACCAGCTGCTGTTACCATTTCAATGAACTAATATAGAGAAACGTATCATGAACTGGAAATAGACATATATTTCAGGAACTCAAAAATAATTTAGGTATAGCTCAGTCATAAAAATCAGCAAAGCTTTAATAACAAAAATGAGAGCCACTGTGTATATTTAATCAACCATAAATACATGACCTGATACCCATGATTCAGTTTTAACATTAAAAATGTTTCATTTTTTAATGGAAAAAATGCACATATATCATCCTTAGAAACTGAACTAAGGGGGAAGAGGGACAGAACCCCCATTATGCTGTGTCACCCAGTGATCAGAGCAAAATCACGGACGACAGGAACACCTGAAATTCAATCCTGGCTGAGGTGTTTACTCCTGTCGTTCCCGCAGGCTGGTGCCATTTGTCACACGCAGAAAGTGACTGAGGAGCTGACGTGATCCTGGTAAAAGGGAGGATGAGGAGGCTCCCTCTGACAACACTGTGCCTCACCTAAGCACTTTACATTGGGAAAAACAGAATTTATGTGATTTCTATGCTCTACACAGGACATGGAAATGGTTATGAACCAGCTCGTGCCAAGACCTTGCTGCTCCTGTGTCACTGAGCTGGTTGGGTCCTCGCTCTGTAACGTGGAACAAAGGCTGGCAAGGAACCCAATGGCCATGGGGGTTGGATCAGGCTCAGACCCCGGCTTACCCTGCCTTGCAACGTTTGAAACACCAGGAAGAGCTGACCCCACTGAAAACCAACCTCTGAGCATGACAGCCCGTTTCTAACAGCCCCAGCCTCCCCAGAGCATCAGCACTTCAGTTCGCTCTTCATCACTCACCGAGAGTCCATCAGCCCTGTGGGAGCGCTCCCAGAGCAGCTCCTTCTGAGCCCAAACAAAATAACCCCATTTAAATACCAAGCCCTAAACTGAAACCTCATTTGTCATTTTGCAGCTTCGCAGGAACTGAAGTGCTCCTCAAGAAGCTGAGGGTCACTCAGCATTCTGTTTTCTCTGAACAAATGTAACATCATTTCTCTATCTGGTACAGAGCCAGGAGGGTGGCTGGTAATGTGCTGCTCCAGTCAGTGTTTTTTGGGAGTAATGAAAGCTTCCAAATTTTTCTGATTGTTTCTTCACTTTAGCTTCAGAAGACACACACAATTTCCTATTTCATCAAAATTTAATGCAATAGATGGGGATTTTTATACTCTGTCCAAAGCTAGACAGAAATGGTGGCTGAACTTTGGAAGGTTTAACAGAACCGTTGAGACAGAACATTCGAGTCCCTGCATTTCACTGGGCTCTAAACCAACACGTGAAAGGCTGACTCACAGATCCCTTTCTGAACAAAGATGAGTGCGCTTGTATCAAAAAGCAAAAGCAGAATCTCTGCAAATAAAGTATTTGTAAAAGGTTAAAACGTGAATGCCCACAGAAGCCAGCACGCTTCCTTTTCACCTTCCAGCCTTTCTGAAAACCCTTTATTTAGCGAGTGTGTCATCTGCACACCGAGTTTACATTGCAAACTCTGGGATGCCAGAGAAAAGTCTGCCTGAGTTTTGTGAAGGAGCAGGATCATCACTGCTGATCAATAATGCATAGCACCAAAGCAAAGAAGAAGAATTGAGAAGCTCAGCTGTATAAAATGCGCCTGGAAAGTAAAAACATCCCCAACTCCAGCCTAAGGGTTGTTCTGGCTGCAGAGGTAAAACACTGGGGTAACGTAAAACCTTAAAGAAATATCAACACTCACATCCTGTGGCACTACTGAATGCAAATATCAAAATGAAACCCTCAGAGCAATTTTTTTCATTTGTTTTCAATTTAAAAGCCAGGAGGTCACAGTGCAGCGTGCTACTGAATCTTAAACCCTGGGTGTGTTTATACATCTTCTTTATTATTTTGAGCAAAATAAAACAGATCAAAGTAGCTTGTAAAATAAAACAAAGCTCCAATTTTTAGCAGCCCTGAAAAGGAAAATAAGCGTTTTCCAAACTCATTTGGCTTATGTGCATGTGGCACATTAGCATTCAAACAGATTAGCAGCTAAACAAAAGTCAGTATGAGAGCTCAGGCACTCGTCTCTAATCCATATTCATGTTCAGCAGTGCACGGAGCCAAATGAGCTCCTGCCATGTCTGCCAGCCACGCCAGGGCTGCAGCGAAGGGCCCTGCCCGAGGAGGAGACGGGAGGGAGATGGGCTCTGCACTGCAGCTCATCCTGGAGCTCCTCACTGCCTTTCACTGCAGGAAAAAGCTCAGAGAACCTGCTCTGCTCAGAGTTCTGGTTCTGTCTCAGCCAAGGGATGGGAGCGCTGGGCTGGCTCCTGGTCCCCAGGATTCCGCTCCGATCCCACAGCTGCTGCCCTGGACAGAGCTGATGGAGCCAGGCTGGGAGCCCTGCAGTGACAGTGACCCTGCTCTCCTCCTGCCACGCTGCCCTTCTCCCTGGCTGCACCCCAGTNCCAGGCTGGGAGCCCTGCAGTGACAGTGACCCTGCTCTCCTCCTGCCACGCTGCCCTTCTCCCTGGCTGCACCCCAGTATCCCAGAACAGCAGCTCAGGGGGGAAAAGACACAAAAAAACCCCAAAACCCAGACCAAAACCAAAACCAAACCCAAATAAAACCCCCAAAACAAACAAACAAAAACAAACAAGCAAAAAACCCAAGGAAACCCACAAAAAAACCCCATGAAGAAACCCACAAAAAAACCACAACAAAAACCCACACCAAAAAAACTCCCTAAAAAACAAAAAACCCCGAAACAAAACAAAAACCTAAACCAAACAAAACAACAAAAAAACCCCAAATCCCAAGAAACACAAAAAACAAATAAACAAAAACAACCCCCAAACAACAAACCCCAAACCAAAAAACCAAAAAAAAATCCCACCAAAAAAACCCCCCAAAACCTAACAACTTAAAAAACCCTATATAGCCAGAAACACAACCAATTCAATTCAAGAACTTCATTTAAATCTCCAGGGCTTTTACCAGCAGAGGTAATTTTTAGGAGTTTTGCCCTTTGGCATGACAAACTCTAAAAATGGTGCTCGCTCGCTTCCCTCCCACGCGTTGCAGGACACGCAGGTGTCCTGGCCAATGTGCAAGCTTGGCACAGCAACACAACCCTTTCCCTTCTTCCATCCCAGAGCACCTGAAATTTTAGACCCAAAACATCTTTTTTTAATATTAAAAATACACTAACGAAGTTAACATGTAATAAAAATAAAATTAGCTCCGTAATTGCTGCCAATAGACAGTGAACCAGTGAATTACAACATTTATTAGAACACAAAAAAAAATTTTTAAGATTTTTAGTGTGTGCTCCTGCTTCTTCATTGGCTTCTCATCTTTAGGAGAGCAAGTCAGCCACGGGTCTGACAAATACCACAGCACATAAAGCACAGAGCCCTGGCAGCACTGTGAGCATTGGAAATCCCTGGGAGAAGCACCCTAAAGAGCCATTATGGATCTGCAACAAGAAGTTATACAAATATAAAACAGTCACAAATGAGGGCTTGTGCTTCTTCAGCCTGGTTCTGGCACCGTATTTTAACAGTCCCCTAACAATGGATCTATCCCAAGACACTTTAGATATTAAAGTTCCAATTAAATAATTAATTGTTACTACTAAACTGCAAGCTTGGCCGTTTAATCCAACTGCTATTCTAAAATAAAGATGAAACAGTGAAAATAGTCCCTGCCTGGGCTGATCTGCAGGTCTGGGACACCTCACACCAAGGGCACAGGAAGCACACGCAGCTACAAGTGTGTTTGCTTGGGGGAGAATCCAATCAAGCATGGATCAGACCTCCAGCAGCAGGGGCTTAAAACATGAAATTTGCACTGATTCTTCCCAGTCTCCATCCATTCTGACCCCTTGAGCCATTTTAAAATGGGGGAATTTGCACTGACTTTAGCAATACCTGGCCTTTCAGACACACTGAATTTCCCACACCGCCTTGAAAGGTGTGAAACAATAATTGCTGTCTTGATTTTATGTCTCTGCTCCTCAGCCCACCTTCCTTGCAAATGCAGTTGCAATTTAGCTGCTTCATTAAGTCAGATCTCAGAATACAGAGATTTTTCCCTTGAAGGTGACACGGAGTTTTTTGAGGTATGAAAGCTGAGCACAGAATCCCTTACTTGAGGCCATCTGGTTTCCAGCTAAGTGTTCCTTTATTTTGGCTGGGCTGAAACATTCTTACTGAAGTGTCAAATTGTGACTTTATGCAATGTCTTTTTCAGTCCTCAGAATGCTTTTAACTCTCCTTCAGCCTGTGAAAACAATTCTTGCTAGGAAGAATTATATTCCCAAGCTACGTACAATGGCACAGGCTCAATACGAATCCAGGTTTTCAGAAGAGGAGGAATTGATAGGGATAAAAACAGCAATAAATTTCTAATACCTAAAAGAAACTTAGACAAGTAATTTTTTTCCCCTGCACTATTTCATATTTCTTCAGAACAAGCTAAGCTGAATAAATCACAGCAGAACTATCCAAAGCAATTTGTTACCTTAAAATAAGTTTGTCAGTTATTGCAATAGACAGTGTTTTATTGCAGATTTCAAATCACCCTGAACGACAGCCCATACATCATCAGCCAGGAGATGATGGTCTAAATGGGACTGCTGTGTCAAAACCTGAGCTGGCTCCTGTCTTTGTGCCCAGGCTGATCTAAGCTTTTGAAGTGTTCACCAGCTTAATTCAGTATATGAACAAAACCAAAGGAATTCTCCCTCTGCAATGGTCTAAAACTTACTCGTGCAGTTGAACACCCTGAAGGCTCAGACTGTTCTGTCATATCCCATAAAACGTCCCCAGACAGTCTGGCTATGGCCTTCCAAACCTGCGTTTGTGGGACGTGTACTGACCCCAAGAATAACATTTATCTTTGATGCTATTAACAATAACCCAATGCTGATACAAGCCTCTCCCTGACACCAGACAGATTTTGAGTCGATTAAATGAAAAATTAATTTACTTCAGCGAGTGTGTGCAGCAATCTTGAAACATGAAACTCTTCCTAACTTGGCCCCCGCGCTCTGGGCTGTTCTTCACCGCTGCAGCTCCTGCAGAGGCGCTGCCAACCACGGAACACAAACTCCAGGTGCTGCAAACAGAGTGGGTCTCCAACTTCTCCTTCCAGTTCAGACAACACATTCCTTTGCAGCCAACCAATTTTGCCACACTTCTCAATGCAAGGGTATTATTTGCTCTCATGTTTACATGAAAGAAACATTGCAAGGCAAGACTAATATATACAGGACTAATTCTTCCAGCATAACAAGAAGAAAAGGAGAAGACAGAAAACTCTAGGGAAAATTTAAAAAGTGCTCTCAAAGAATAATGATTCCGGTTCCTTTTTCTGCAACAACCAGGAAAAGAAAAAGTTATGTGCATTCCCAAACTGTAGAAATTCCTTGTTCCAAAGAGTCATATAATAGGGAGAAAAATCCCATTGAAAAATGGGCATAGAGAAAATAACTTATTTTTTACCTGCGTGTGGGGAATGGAGAAGTCTTGAGTACCCTACAGGAACAAACTTGCATTTCTTTTGCTAAATGCAGAGAAAACCCAAGGTAGAAATGGCTGCTTTGAAGAGTAAACATTTTGTGGCCTGTTTGACTCCCACAGGTGAATTTCATGTTAGAGAAAAGAAATAGATTTACAATAAAAACTTATGACCTGCTAGCACATGGATCGCTTAGCACTTTTAAAAGATTTAAGCTTTATCCATTTTAGAGGAAACAGCTCCTGTTATAAACATTCCCGTGTTTTGAAAACTGCAATACACCATTTTTTCTATCATTTCTACACAAGTGCAATAGGCAGAGTACTCTGAGAAGCATTTCTGCCTGGAAACACCAACCCAAGTTCACTCCAGAAGAAAGCAGAGTAGAACCCACTAAATATAGGGCTGCATTAGGCAGCAGACTAACAATGCTGGCTGCCTTCCAGAGGAGCACTCTGCCTCTCCAGACCCACGGGGAGCTCTGCCATTGCAGGCAGCCAGGGAGCAGAGGGAGGAGCACAAAATGGGAATAATGCAGAGAAGAAAAAAAAATAGCCAGGATTTCAGGCAGTACAGCAGCATTTCATTTTTAATAGGAACCGAGTTGCTTCCTTTCACTTGTGCATTAATACTTTCCCCTCCTTGCTTCTGATTTGAGCTCAGCTGGCTGGGAAGCCCAGCTGCTCTGCGCAGAGGTTAAACCTGGAGCTGTCTCGTTAAAATGTGGGCACCAATCACACCTGGCTGGGGTGCAGGGACAGGAGGAGCTGCTCTCAGCCAGCTGGAGCCTGGCGTGCAGAGCAGGGTCCCTTCAGGGCATGCAGCTGACTGGAGTTACTGGGGCCTTGGGCACCACAAAGATGGAGCTGTTTAAGAGGGAAAGCACAGGTAAGCCACTGCCTGACTTCATTTCCACCTTCCTGTGCCTTCCCCCTTGGCACTGTCACCGGCACTTCCAAGTAGTCCTCTTGCCCTTCTTTCTGTGCCTGGCTGAGCTGGGCTGGTGGCTGTGGCAAAGTTCAGACAAAAGAAGATCCTCTCCTTCTGAGGGGTGGAAACCCGGGGAAGCTTTCTTCAGAGAAACCCAGATTCTGCTGACCAGCAGGTGATCTTGCTCCATAAAGATACCTAGAGCTCAGAAACTGGAAGAACCACAGGGAGGAACCTGCCAGGTCTGGGTGACGGGTCATGAGAGGTGAGGGAACGAACCATGGCTTGTCAACCACAGGGAAAACATTTGTGAGACCCACCTGCAATGAACAGCAGGGGAAAACCTTTCAAAAGAAAGTAAATCACAGTGGACAACGGACCCTGAACCTAGAGGAGGAGGCTGATAATTTCAAGACTGGAGTTGATACTGTTCTAGAAAGAAGGCTGCCAAGGAGAGGAGGAACTCTGATACAGCTTTGTGGGTCTGTGTGGAGGGAAACTGAGGCAAACACGGAACAAAGGAGAGACTCAGGGGCAGTTCCCTTGCTACGGCCTGTGCTGTGCTGCATCTCACCTCCCTGCCTCTCTCCTCCCCGCCGGAACCTGCTGGCATGAACTCAAGCCCTGCTTCACCCCCTTGGGTACAAACATATTCAAACATCATTTACGTAAAATACGGCTCTGGATGCCTGGGCAGAGAACACACAGCCCTGTCACCTGCTTCTGTGTGCAAGTCAAAACACCACAAACTCCTGCCCAGTTTCTATTCTCATTTCCTCCCTGGCCACGCTGATGTGTGCTGTCCCACACTCCTGAGGCCACCTGGGGCTCTCTGAATTAACTGGGCTAAAGCTGGGTAAGTTCTGCCTTGGGAAGCCGAGCCCCTGGAAATGTCCTGCCCGTCCAGCTCACTCGCAGGCAGGAGGTTTGCCAGGAGCAGGAAGCTGCAGCACTGCAGCACCAGCAGCAGCTTCACACGCAGCCAAAACTGAAGCGTTCAGTAAATGTCGCTCTCCTGCTGAATTGTTTCCAGACAGCAGTGAGGGATTTGACCATTTCCACAGCATGTTGAATAACACCACCTGAACCACTCAACAAACAGCAGCAACACTTAATATATATTTCTGGCATTCTCCCAGCTGGATTCAGGGCACAAAAAAGGGCCAATCCTTCTGCATTCTGGCTCAGAGGTTTACTGCAACATGTAAGTTTAATACTTAATAACCTTCTGATATTCTTCTAGTCAACAGATTATTCACTATCTCAGAATTATCCAGTATTCAGAGGACAAAATCATGGCAGCTTGTAGAAATAAACTACAGTTTTTAAAAACCAAGCTGTGTTATATGAATATTAATGAGATAATTGTTTCAATACAGTCTTTAAAATTAACGCAGGTAAGTATCATTCTAGTTGTGCTTCCCTGTCCTCTCAACATGGGGCTTTCTAACTCTGTTCTAATTTATCCTCAATATCTTCTGCCCTTGTATTGCTCTTTTTACCCATTCAAAGCTCCACTGTTTCAGTGGTGCTGGGGGTACCTAGGCCGAAACACAGCTGCACGGAAATTCAGCTTGGTGCTAAATCAGTTTTCTGTCTTCTATAAAGAGAAACAAATGGCTGTCAAGAGATCCTACTTTCCTTTTATCTTCTGTATGAAATCATATCTTAGTCCCCTTCCAGCTTAATGAAGTAGTAATTACAGCTAAGATATTGAAACATTTTCTTATGGTTAGGTCCTTCCCTAATTAGTTTATAGAAAAAAACCCCAAAAAACCCAAACCCAACCAAAAAACCCCACACCACAAAAACCAAATAAAACCAGAAAACTCCCAAGAGAGTGTAATTTCTTCACTATACAGGAAAAATTCAGTATGGAAGTATTTCCCCAGCTCTTCCCTGATTCCCCCACCAATCAGGGTCTGAGCTGAGGCGAGGTTTTGTGAGCCATGAGGATCAGGGGGGCACGGAGCAGCCTGCAGGTGCACATGGGCAGCAAATTGAATAATGCACAGATCTGAAGGAGTGAAGAAGTCAGCAGCCTTGCGAGAGACTCGCAGACAGACAGTGCTCCTCTCTGAGCTTCATCACCCATTCTTCATTTACAAAAGATCAGATGCTTCACACAAGCTGGCAGTTGCACACAGAAACATATGCTCCCCCAGACAGCACATTATCATTTTTATTCCTCTTACATGCAAGCTCTCCCCAAATGCCCATTCAGTTCGATTTTCTACTTACAATGAGATGAGGGATTTCAAGCCTTTGAATGCATCAGGTGCAATGTCAGTTATTTGATTCTTGCTGATGTCTCTGTGAAAAGAAAGAAGGATTAAAAAAAAAATGTTAGTTAACAGGAATCTGATGAAAATAATTGAGCTGTAGCTTATTGGAAGAACACACATGATATAAAAACAGAAGTAAATGATCGTATTATCTCAGAGAAATGTTGAACTGTGTAAGGGCAGAGATAGGCAAGGTTTTCCATTCTCTACATCTTTTGAGCTACAAATTATGTTGGTTAAAATTTTAATGAGGTCCTCTACCTCTTTTCAAATCTAGCCATGTAAAGTGGGATTATTTTGTTTGTTTCTCCGGTTCCTTTCTAAAGCTTGACTCTTTTTTAAAGCTCAAGAAGAATTACTCTGCAGTCTACTGATGTTTTCTGTTACAACATCCTGCCTAGCAGGACAGGATTAATGAAAAGTTTCAGTTTTGCAGCTCAACTTCCAGCAGCCAAACTTGTCCCAGTGAAAGTAAGAATATTTATTTTTATACAGGTTTTTGTGAAACTTGTTTAGACTGACTGCTGCTTTTTATCCAGGAAGCAGAAATACGAAGTAGATCAGTCCCACCTATTTATTGAGGAATGTATTAAAATCCATTAAAATCACAAGAAAGGCGAGTTTGCTGAACAATGCCAAGCATCTGAAAAGGGGTACCTAGTTTTTGAAAGAAGTATTTCAGCCCTGATTTCCAGCTTCCTCTCCGCACGTCCGGGCGCTAATGAGGGTGTAACTAATGGTGCCTGAACGTGCAGAAACGCCACGCTGGGCCACGGCACTCTCACTTCATGCAGACGCACTACAATCAGCGCTCGAAGATAATTAGACACGTTATTTCCTTTCCATTAGAGCCCAAGTTCCACTGCTGCCGGGTAAGGAGGCTCCATCTCCTCCTGACTTTACTGAGAGAAAGGGATTCAGTTTTGTCCTTGTGCTTTTGTTCCCTTCCCTTGGCCGGCTTTGGTGACATTGTCCTCTTCTGCCTTTCATTTACATCAGGACAGAGAGAGGCTTTTCTAAGCTGCACAACCACGACAATTTGGATGACACAGGGCTCGTTTTCACAGCTCAGGGTATCTCTGAATCACTCGGGGGAAGTGTGCCTCTTCAACTGGAAATGTAATAAAATGATCAGGATTCCACTCAGGCAGGGCTGACATCCGTCACCTCACACTCCCTCCCTGCTCCCCTGGCAGCACGGCAGAAATCTCTCAAGAGGTCCTTGCACACCCCTGGGAGGGTGGCTGTGCTCAGTCACCACTCAGGGACATAAATTGGTTTTGACTTTGCACCAGGGGAGCAGAGATACCCTGCGAGTCGCTGAGTAACACGTGACTGCACGGCTTAAACCTCTTTACTCTAAAAGGTTTTGAAACAAAACAGATTTATTTTTAGATGCAGCCAAATGCAAAGCTATTAATAGCATTGGATGAATTTTCTCGTTGTTGACTAACATTATTAAAACCAGATTACTCGATTAACATATAAAATGGACTGCTCTCACTTGACAAGAGTACTCAGCAAAATCCATGTCATATATGGTTTAGTTTTGAGAAGCTGCTTAAAAATGTCACAACTTCACAGAGCTACTGGGAAGCCTGTGAAATCTCAATGTGTTTTCTGCTAAAATGTGGTAAAATTCATCTGACAACATGAAAATGCCACTACAAGCATCAGAGCTAGAGAGGTGCAACCACATCTCTCAGTTTTTCTGTGCACTTGGCTTTACTCTTACTCTACAAACCTGGTGGTTAAAAGCTTCAGAAGAGCAGAGACAGGAGATTTGGGCAATTATGATTAAGCCCAAGACAAAATAGATTTCAGCTCCTTTACTAAAACCTGATCACCAGAATAACTCTCCCATCCTGGGAGATGTTGACGAGACATTCTAAACCACAAACTGCAGCCATATGCAAGTACAACACTTGAATTAATGTACATTTTCTGCTCTCATCTTGACCTATTAAAATCAAGTCATATCAAGATTATGTTGGACAAGTGGATCTAACTTAATAATTAATCTCAGTTATCCAATTAGTTAATTAAAGGAAACTTCATTATCTTGCAGGAAACACTTGGTAAACAATCAAAATACGGAGAGTACAGAATGGCAAGTGAGGACTCTATCATTCATATTTTTTCACCAGAAGGAGAAAAATACAATACAATTTACAAGGTTATGCTAATACTATCCTCTGAATGACATAAAAATATTATTATAGTAGTTCATAGTAACAATAACAACAATTTTATTAATGTTTCTCATTTGTACCCCCAGTAGGGCATCCTTTAATTGAATTGATAATCTTCCTGCTGTGGCACTGCTCATTGAAATCAGAGTGACAGAAATGAAGAAAAGGTTACAACTTCAGTGATGTCGAACACATCCTTCCTCTGAAGGAAAAGCATGGATGATTCTTTTGTTTTAAGAGAGAAACTTTTCACCAAAGTATAATTTTGTGTTAACAGGACTGGGAATCTTGAAAAGATGCTGTCGATAATCTCTTTAAATACTGAAACAAATGTCCTCAATTAAACTTTGTCTAACAGAACTGCTGCTCAATTCAGAGGCTCACTGTCCAGCAGGAACAAAACTTTAACAAGGAGACAGGTGGATAAACAAGTGGCAAAACATCAGGTTTGTTACGGGACGTTCTGCAGCCCAAATACCCGTCCCAAGTTCTCCCACAAGATCCTGTCACGTTAACTGAGCTTTGGCACAGATCATCTGGCACAAAAATTTATTATTTGAGTTCAGATCTCAATGAGTGTGCCAATTATACCCCAAAAAGCTGTTAACACACCTTGCCAGTGGAATGCTGCTGGGAAATCCGAACATGAATCACTTCATACAGTAAGGGCTGCATTGGATCAGGCAGCAAGTCACATTAAAGAGTATTTTTTGGTCAACTCCCATAGAACTAGACATCACCAATCAATGAAAAATGAAACAACAGTAAAACACTGCAAAAATCTAAAATTAGTCACACCTTTGAAAGAACTATGTAGTGATTTTAATAATAAAAAAGTTACAAGTTAGGTCACTGGGAAGGGATCCATCATTATCCACTGCAATTACCATCCTACTACCCAGTACAGCGCTTCTTTAAAAATACATACAGCTATATTGAAAGGGAGACAGGAGAGCAGGGACCAGCTAAGACTGATGATTTGACCTGTTAAATATTAAGATCCATTTTTACAGCTCTTCAGCTCTAGGAACTTGCTGAGTTTGGACTGGAAAACACAGGAAGTTTGCCCTTAAATCGGCGGTACGGTGCAAACTGATTGCAGTTTCCCAAAGCATCAGCTCTCTGATAATCCTGTGTCTTCTGTGAAAGGAGCTGTCAGTGTCTTAATTCCAGCATTGTTCACGTCAGGGCAGAACTGCAAAGGCACTTTTCCAGCAGCGTTAGCACTGAGCTACAAAGCCTGAGTGACTTCTGGAAGTCGCTGCTCCAGTGGCAGCGTCGATATTTTCATGCTTTGGTGAAGTGGGGGTGACTCGCTTTGCCATTATTTGTGTCATCGTGAAACTGTCACTTCCTCTCTCATAAATCAGTCAAAAATGAAAGAAAAACCTGACTGGGGGATGCCCTGTGTCATCTGCATGACAGCACTGCTACACATCAGGATTATTTTTTTTTTCCTAAATCCAAAGAGAAAACACAGGAGGCAATAAAAGAAAGAATTATCTGGGTATCTAGTGGCGATTAAGCGACAGAGAAACAAGCTCCAGCGGGTTCCTTTGTTTTCTTGTAAACAGTCAAACCATTTCAACATCAGGACATCAAAGGCACTACAAAAAACCCTCAGTGCTCCGCCAGAACGTGACTCCTGCTACAACTGGGGGCAGCCACCCTGACTGCCGCAAACAGGCACCAGAACGGATGGGAAGAAAAACCCCCAGAACTTCAAATCTCTTCTGAGGAAGCAGATTGGAAGTCTGAACAGCCCAACAACTAATTAAATCACATCGTTTCTAACAGGAAGTGAAATTAAGCATTATTAAGGATTTCATGCACTGCTAGGCATCCTGAACCAAATTCCATTGTTGCTCACGCTCTGAAGGGATGATTTGTGCAGTCCCCAGGGATTTCAACACAGAATTGCCAATATGTTTCTGCAATGAAGATACTGAACTTGAAGAGAGCAGATTCATGATTGCTCTTGCATTTTGGCCTTATTAAAACTTACATTCTCTTCAGCTTCTTGTACTGGGTGAAAGCTCCAGGGGGAATGATTTTGATGAGGTTTTGTTCCAGGCGTCTGCAAACAAACAAAGCAATGAACACGTTAAGTACACAGCTACAGGACAGGGATCACGTTAAATTTGACAGCACGTTTTATATAAATCTAAAGCAATTTTACAGGGGTTTATGCAAAACACGTTTTGATCGCGAAGTCCACTGAACAGAGAAAATATTGAGAAAACTACTTAGAAAAAGAAAATAATCTCTTTGATTGCATTAAGTTGGTCTAGAAATAAGGTCACAAGCTAAAGAAATTGCACTTTTAAGTCTCATGGAATTAACAGAGAACAGTAGGCATACTTTAATGTTAAGGTAGGAAATAGAAGATAGAGATGCTTTCCTTGACTAGCTGTTGTAATCAGAATGCAGCTATCTAAACTAACACTAGGCTAGGTTGTGACAGCTTAATAAACAGATTAATAACTCAATCAGAGCAGTTCAGGAGCAGCAACCTGTGGGAACATGCTAGAAACCAACGTGAATTCACTGCAAGGTGAATTCAGATTTTTAAGAGGGTGGGGAGCATTTTAGGTTAAAACAGTAAAAAAAAAGAACTGCATTTTCTTATTCCAACTACCAAATACTTATGTTTCTCTAAAATATGGCCCAGACTACATGAAAACGCTGCTGTTTTTATTTCTAAGATTCGGCTTGAAAGAAGTATTCTTTATGAAGTACCATAAATGCAAGTATCACTGACATAAAATGTAAGCAGCTTTCAGGTACTGCACGCAGTAACCACTGAGATTAATTTCTGTTCCTTCCCAGTAGCACTTTCAAGTATTTGTCAGCAAGTTCCCTGAACTCCTGCTAAAAGGAATGGCTTCTCCTCAGCTGAACCCTAAATGTTCATCTCCATTAGAAATGTAAAAGTGGATCCTCAAACAACAAATTCCACTGACCATCGCAGCTAAACTTTTACTGTGTTGGGACTGAGACCAAAATGTGGTTTTACCTCGCTCTTACTTATTATTGAAATGTTGTGTATTTTTTTCCCTGAAGTGTCCTAAAAAGCAACAGTTTAAATAGCGAAAAGTCTGTGGTTTGAAAATGGCTTTGAGCTGAAATACAAAAACATATTGGAATGATGGAATGAAGCACTCCAGTCATTTCGAATTGCTGCAGCAATGCAGAGGGGAGAAAAAAAAAATTCAGACCCAGGAATGACAATAAAGTGAAATGGGAGAAGGGAGAAGTAAATCAAGGTTTTTAAAGTACTAGGGAATAGTAAGAAAGAAAATGTGTAAGCTCTCTAGCCCTCTGGTGATCTGTGCTTTCATAAACAAAAGAAAAAAATCCCCTTGAAAAGAAGAGAATTTGCCAGCTCATTTATACTCTAAGCAGCTATTTAAGTACAAATATTTTGATATTTGCACAGTCAACTTGTACAGGGAATGTGCTCGCCCTCTTTCATTTCCGTAGCCCTCTGTTTTTAAAAGGTTGTGATCGGAGTTAATGCTATTCCTTGTTTTGTGATTTGAATTAGTGCCCGAGATTTCCCTTCCAGTTGGTCTAAATTTAACACGGCTCATTTCTGGCAAGTGCACACTGAAATGCAAATTGCTGGGAGCTCCAGCACGCCGCTATTGTCGGGTGTTTGTCACCAGAATTAGCAGAGCACACACTCTGCCCACAAAGGCTTTTTGTCGGCTCGCCAGGCGGGTGTTCAGCTCCTCCCAAGAGTTTCTGTGCAGACACTTCCAGCAACAAGAGGGTCGTGCCTGATTCCCGATTCCCCGGCCCTGGGGATGGGAAATGGGGGTTCACCCATCCTGCACACCGGGGAAACCCAAATACAGGGATGGGGGCAAACTTGGTTTTTACAAGCAAAATCCCAAGGCAGTTTTAGTGACTCAAAGGTGGAAATATACACAGAACTTTGTCCACTCATAGGGTGAAATAAAAAATCCAAATTTGGAATAGCCACACGTCCCAAGTACCAAAAAAAGAAATTAAAAAAAAGAGAATATTTCTAGAAAAAGTGGAGAGGAAGACAGAAACAGGAGTTATTTGAGAGTTGCCTTCTGAAGCTACCTAGTGAACTCCTCACCCTTTCCTACAAAGTCTGGAGCAGATGGGCTGCACAGAAATAGATGGACAAGGCTCCTGTCATCTGCTGCAGTATTTCCACCACAGCACCTGACATTTTTTTTCATTCCACGAAGCCCTTTGCAAAGGAAGGCTGCACAGAGCAGGTTCTTCTCAGGGCGCTCCCCGTGCAGATGGCACCAGAGGAACTCCATGGGCTCCTCTGCAGGTGGGCTCCAACTTGGGCATTAATATTAATATTAATGCTCCACCAGAGCATTAAGTCCAGTGCTGCATTAAATAACCCTGTGCTTTAACAGAATGAACTGCTAAATTGACTTCCAGTTATTTTATTTTATTTCTTTTCATAAATGCACGTTATAGAATGGCAGGAATAACCTGAAAAACATAATGCAGTTACACAAGTAAAATAACAGAAAACACACTGTCTGTGTGAATACTTTCTCACTTCGTCTTAGCTCATACATGACATGTCAAGTACAGTGGAGGATTAAAAATCACAAGAAACTCTAAGTTCTGCCAGAAGGGGTGTTCGTAATTTCAGGGTGATGAAAGCTTAATTAGAAACCATACAATGGGAGCTGCTAGAGGTGCCACCTTTGAAATGGATTGAAAAACAGTATTCTTACCTAATGTTGTCATTTTTTTCCTCCAAAAAGTGAAAAAGTGTAAATTTTACAGCCACGTTTTATTTCAGAGGAGATCACCTGGGTTACCCAGACCACGGCCTTTGGAAAACTCTGTTTTTCATGGTCTATCCCTGCATACTGTGCAGTGCTGTCATACACTGCAAAACCATCTGTGCTGGTGCAAAGCAACATCTGGGAGTTCATTTTTTTGGGGGTATTACCAGAATATACCATAAAATAACTTTACAATACATTTGAGAAATCTGTACGAGACACACAGTCCTAAAAGGCTAAATTTTGATAATTTAAACTACAACCCCCACTCCCATTTAAGGTTTCTTACAACTCAATAAAATTTTTTCTCGATTCTCCTGTGGTATTTCACACTCAGATCTATTTAAGAGACTCGCCAAGTGGAATTCACAAAACTGATAAAGTGAATTGGCCGTGTTCAAACTCCCGGTGGCTTTTGTGGCTCTCATGTTCCCGTCGTGGCCGTGCCACACCGAGTGGTGGGATGAAGTGAAGCCCATCTCCCCCCTCCTGAACCCAGCAATGCTCTGCCTGCCTCTCCCAGCTTTATTTGAGAGTCTTTGACAACAACATCAAAGCACAGGGACAATTTCCTTTCTCTTCTCTAATATATCATCAGAGATTGGAAAGTATGAGGGCCCACTGGATTCAGATACATTTTTTCTTGTAATAACATGATGCTAGACAGGATAAAGTCCTCCTTCTTCCCACTTTTTTTTTTAAATGACTTTGCAGCAATGAGAGCAAAAAGTAAACATATCAGGGAAAAAAACCAAACCAAAACAAACACGGGGAAACCATGCAGTTAAAGATGAAAAACTGTCCCAGGGTAAAGAATAAGCACTCGAATTCCCATGCTAATCCATCTCAAAGTTCACTGAGGTGCAAATCTTTTCATCACCTCCTCCTGTGGCGCCTGCATTGCTCACGCCCAGGATGGCGAAACACAAAGGATAAAAATCTCTGCCTAACGGGGCCTTAGCAGAGCCAGCTCAGGAGCCATGAAGCCATTCGTCTTGAAGAGTGATTCCCCCTGCAGAGCTGGGGAGACAGACGTATTAATTTGGGCTTTAACTATCTCCCTTTCATTGAGGGAAAGAAAGAATTTGTTATTTGGGTCTCTAATGGAGCAGTTTGCTAGCAATTTTCCCATTTCAAACACTGTCTCGGCTGCTAATGTGCAATGTTTTGTCAAGCTTACCTACCCATAACATAGACAAATCGCTACCTTGGAGAAAAAGAGAGGGAGCGAGGCACGGGTGCTGATAATTCTCGGCTGTCAGATGAACAGAGCCTGCAAACGAGACAGCCACGCTCTATTAACGGCGCCGCGAGCTCCTGCCAGAGCCGTGTCACAAATGGGGACAGGCAGGGTCCCCTGCTGCCACACGGAGTGAGAGGATGAGCCAGATCCTGTCCAGGTCACGGGGCTCTGCTCCTGAGGACCGAACAGCCAAGGAGCAAACATCCAAGGACCAAAGAACCAAGGAGCAAACATCCAGGAGCGAAGAACCAAGGAGCAAACATCCAGGAACCAAAGAACCAAGGAGCAAACATCCAGGGAGTGAAGAACCAAGGAGCAAACATCCAGGGACCAAAGAACCAAGGAGAAAACATCCAGGGACCAAACATCCAGGGACCAAAGAACCAAGGAGCAAACATCCAGGGACCAAAGAACCAAGGAGCAAACATCCAGGGAGAGAAGAACTATGGAGCAAACATCCAGGGATCGAAGCCACCTCCGGGAGAGTGAACGAGCAGAGCAACACACACCCGCGGCACCCCCGCGCACGGCAGGGCACACACGGCTTGGGTGAAGGGTGCTGGGAAAGGCAAAACCTCGATTTCCTGCTGCCCTATAAGCAGGGATTTGCAGGGAACTGGTTAAGGATGATATGGGGGGAAGAAGAATTCACATCCACCACAGCGACAAAGCCCAGGAATGGGGAGAGCAGTTGGTGTTAGGAAGGAGGAAATTTCTAGGGTGCATAACAATCCAGGGACTGAGAACAACTGCATTATAAACCCCTTATTTTACATTTACCTCGTATTTTGGGCTCTCACATCTTATTGTGCATTTTGGACTCTGATGAAGAACAGTCCACAGGTTTATTTTCACTATTTAAATTCAACAAATCATACTAAATAAATCACCATCATACATGGTCTTCTTACTACAGCTATGAGCTGGATCTGATCCCTGCCCTGACACCTTTCTTGCCCCTTCACCTGAAATACAAGTTTTATTCCTGCCACACACAACAGGTTTGGGTGGCTGCACTGAAGTGTTTCCCAAAGACAGCCCAGGGTAGGAGGTGCCGTGGTTGGGAAAGGAGGAGGGAATTGTGCCCTGCAGTCCCAGTCAGGGGCTCGTTCAGCAGCAAAACACGGAACAGCCACAGTGCAGGGCCCAAACCCCGCAGTCCTGCTGCTCCAGAAAGTGCTTATGGACCTAAACCTCGAGGAACAGCTTTTTGTGTCTCT
Organism: Pomatostomus ruficeps; assembly: GCA_013400735.1. Taxonomy (NCBI): domain Eukaryota; kingdom Metazoa; phylum Chordata; class Aves; order Passeriformes; family Timaliidae; genus Pomatostomus; species Pomatostomus ruficeps. The sequence goes on from VYZT01026477.1 coordinate 310,370, forward strand.
GACCCCTCAGGTAGAAAACAAGAGTTTTGGGATGGCAGGACACTGAGGATTTCAGATGTCTGTGCTTATTGCTTGTTTGAACAGCTAAAGCCTTCAACCTCCACCCCAGCCAAAGACTCTGCCACCCCTATAAAACTCCTAAACACACATGGTTCTCCAGGGCTTTTATACAGCTGCCTTTCATCACAGCACCTGAATGACTTCCAAATAAAATTAATAACATGCATTATAAACCCGTCTTATGGAGTCTGCCTTAGGAAACACAGAGCTGAGAGCCACTAAACCATCCACCTGCATTAACAGAAGGTGACAACTGGAGCTTCCCTTCATGTTCCCTTTGGTGCTGATTTGCAGGGTGTAGCTGTCGAGCTCCTGCTGTAGCTCTAGACAGGATTGCTTCCTAACAATTCACCCAAGGGCAGATCTTCAAGAGACAAAATCCTATCAACAGTGAAGTGACTTGTCAACATAAATCCGCCTAGGAAGTTACACAGATAATTCTGCTCACCAAAAGACACCTTTCAGGATGAAAACAGATGTTTTGATATGTTCCCTGATACCATGGTGTTCGCTTAAAAGCAGTGCCAGTGACATTGGATCTTCTGCCATCCCACACTGAATTTAGTTTCAGCTGACACAGCGGTGTAGCTGAGCAGTTGCTCAGGTATCAGCTGGTAGCCACTGAATTTGTGATGGCTGCCACATCAGGAATCCACCACCTCTGTTGTAGCAGGTTAATTTGGCATTAAATATGGCACAGACAAACAGGAAACACCAGAGAAATCTGCACACTGGTATTTCACAAAGCATCTTTTGGCAAAACACCAGTGTCTCTCTAACCTCATGAACACCAGCATAAAGCGTTGTTCTGCCAAACCTCAAAGTTTCTCCATCCACCACCATCATACTCCACGTTTGTGGTCGGAATTTCTGGCCCTTCCCATCACCTTTCGTTGTAATGTCCCTGCCACTCTCATTCATGTGTTTTCCTCTCTTTATCCCTGGATGAGGGTGCAGGTTCCCCTGAGCTCCCTCCCACTGCAATTCCATGACTGCAGGAACTGCTGCTGGGTTGTGCCCAGATGTAAAAGCAGAGCCTCCAGGTGAGCTCCACCGAGCCTGTGAGGACGTTCAAGGTGAATCAGAAGCTGTTTTGGGGGCAGAACACCAAATAATGCCTCCCTGCTCTGATTCTAGACTGGACAGGTAACTTCCCATCTCAGCAGACTTTATTGGGTCATGTGGATTTGGGATCAGGGCTCAGGAAGAATTTGACCTCTGTGCAGCTCTGTGGCTGTGAACACAAATGCAGGAAACAGAGCCCTTAGACTGGAGAGATTTGGCAATTTCCAGGTCCCTGCTGGTAATTTCATACCCCGTTCAACCAGCACACAATCCATGAGGGTTAGTGATTCTGAGATGTGGTGGTGCAGGGAACAGCAGAGACACGGATCCCACTCCTGGATTTTTGTAACACCCAAAGATTCCAGTTCAGACCCAGTGATTGGAGCTCAGAAGGCTCCAAAGGGACCATCCCACGGGATGCTGCATAGAGGGGGAAGTTCTTGTATTCACTTGCACAACACAGCCTCTGCTCTGAGCCCCACTCAGCCCCAGACCTTTGCCTCGCGGGATCCAGAAAACAGGAGTCAAGTCAGACATGAGAAGCTGCCCAGAGCCAACTGACAGCAGTGAATGAAAATCATATTCTATGATTCAGCTCCAGGAGCCAGCCTGATTCCCCAGCCAGGGAACTTGCCACCAGAGGCAATTATGGAGCATTTATTGCAGTGTTCCAAAATACTCTCCTGGCTTCGGCTGCAGTATTTACTGGAAGCCTGGGAAAATTATTATAATTTTCTTTCAGGAGGAAGAACAATGTTAAATGAAAAACTACCATTCCTTTATCCATGAAGTTTTCAGTTTCTACACACTTATGTTCTCGATAAGAGAAAAACCTCTTGCCTTTGTGAAACTGAGAACTTCAAAGCCAATTGTTAATAAACACGAAAATGCTGTTGTGGAGTTAATTTATAAACTTACAATTTATATAACAAAACTTATTATAATGAATAGTTACCAGTGCTCAATCTTTCCGTAACAGCTTTTATGACTTTGTTTTAATTAGAGGAAAATGAATTCTGAATATACCAGTAACTTAAATGCCCAGAAATTGTTCATCACCTTCTTCAAATCACAAAAGCTTCCTAAAGATTCCCAGCTGAAGTCCTGAAATACACATTCCTACAGGTACTGAAGAACAGAGAAGGCAATTTCTTCCTGAGACAATCCTTGAAACAACAAACAGAGCAAACTTGTCTACCTCCTACAGGTCACAGCACAGGGGTACCCTCATGACATTTAATTTGTCAGGAAAGCATTCAAAACAAGAACAAACAGAACATTACATTACAAAGTGATCACCTTGCAGAAAATTGGGGTTGTGTTCATTTTGCCAGAACCATGAGAAAACCAACATTACATTTTTCTTGTACTCGAACTCTGGAAGTTTTCCTAAGAGTAGGAATTCTGCACCAAAACCATGCACTGCTCATACCTACAGAAACCTCAAGTCACCAATTCAGCTATCAACAGTGGGAATGGCAAACTAAACCCACGCAGAACAAGTGACTAAAACTGACCTTAAGCCAAGCCTAGAGGCTGGGGAAGGGCTGCTATCCCAGTCTGCACCGCTCAGCCATCAGACAAAGCTCTGGTTAGCATCTCACCAGAGATGGGCGCCTCAGCTGAGCTTTTCCTTGAGGGCCTGGCAGCCTCTGCACTGCCTGGAGCAGTTGCATCAGCATTTAATGGTCCTGGTTTCTGGTTCAGGTACATCCCACCCAGCTTCACCCTTGGCTCACTCAATGATATTTCTCTTTATCTCACCAGACAGACAGTATGGTGCAGGTTAAGTGACAGTGAAGCAACCGTGATGTGACGAGATCTAAGATCTGTTTCAGATCTAAGGATCTGCTTTACATTCTGGAGTTTGATTTGTGAGTCTGCAGATGATGGAGACTTGGCTTTTCAGAGTAATTAGTGCTGCACAGCACAAAGTGTTCAAAGCACAGTGCCTGCTGACTTTTGCTGCAGCTGTGAGTCCTCAACATGTCTGAATGTCTCAGCTGAGTCAGCCAGAACCTGAATTACATCACTGGTGACCACCCAAGGAAAGTCTGTGCAAGTCCCTTGCTCAGAAGCAATTGATAAAACCACTGTCAGGAAGAGACACAACGCAACTCCCTGAACAGCATTCATGGGTTATCTTCCCCACAGTCCCCCCATCTTACAGTTTTCCTGTTTCTGCAACAAGTGCACAGACCCTATACACACAGGGTCCCTCCCTACACATCCCTGATGCATCCCCAGACAACAAGAAATGCATCCAAGCTCTCAGCAGCAGCAGCAGACTGTGCTGGTGGTGAAGTGAATACACAACAAATACATACAAATAGAGTGGCTGCTGCTCCAGCTTTTCCCTCCAGGCACGAGCACCCTCTGGCAGCAGGAGGGGACTGGGTCCTGCCTCTGCGGGGCTGTGCCCTGCTCTCACTCAGGAAGGTCCTGCACCAACTATTACAAAACACAAACTCAGAAGTGGAAGTCCCTGCGCTACTGTTTTAAGGTGTACAAAATTCTCAGACGAGAGTTGTTTGGAATTCATATCCTAAAATACAGCCTTGCTAGCAGTGATAAATAAAAAATGAGTACATCGGTCCGAGATAGACAAACGGCATGAAAACTCCATTCTGAAGAAAGAAGGGGCAGAGGAAGAGAGTTGTGAGGTGAGAAAAGATTAATAGGGAGTGACTGATACCTGTCCATGACTGGGAGGCATCAAACAAACCTGGCAGGGAATGTGTGCAAACAAATACTGTTTGAAACACCACAGTGAGGGCTGGCAGTGCCCTCACCCCAGTGCCCACATCTATCTGTATGTGCAGAAAAGCTCTCCTTTCCCTGGCACAAACCAGCCAATCACCAATGCCTGAGAGAGGATCTCTCCAGCCCCTGTCCTGAGCCCAGAGCAGCCCAAGCTGCGTGCTGAGCGAAAGCCGCTGTCATGGCTGTGTTTGTCCCACCACAGTTGGTGACAGGGCTCTGCTGTGCCCTTGGTCTGCGGCCTGAGCTGTCACTCAGTTTGACAGGTGCTGCCTGCAGGGCTGTGATCAAGTCTGAGCAGATAAAGAGATTCCTTGGAGACTCTGTCTGCTCTTAGTTTGTTGCTCATCCCTCCTTCCCCACATCTCTCCAATGTCAAGCCCACTCTGCACTCACACAATGTTCCCTATTTACCTCACACACATTTACACATTTTCTCTCCCCCCTTCTAATATCTGCAACCTCTCCTTTTATTGCAGATGCTGATCCAATGCAGTGGAATGACTATTTTGTTCATTTACCAGTGAACCACCTCACAATATTCATTTTGGTATTTCTTTGTCAGTAAATGCCTCCAGGTGCTTAATGACTTTTGTTTTCACCCAAGCAGTCATGCAAAACTTTTCTGTGCTTATTCTCATGTGTTTCTCTATGACACACACTGTTCATTTCTCCTCTGAAAAGCAAAACAGAACCACTTTGTAAGCAGAGAATCTTTTCTAACACTCAGCACAGTCTGTATTCCTCAGCTTCAATTTCTCCTAACTCATTTCTCCTCAGTCAATTTGGCTGCTGCTGTCAGCTCCCAACTGAACAAGAAGCTTTATAAAAAAATGAATTGCATTCTCCACATTCTTGCCACCTTTTTTATGAAATTATGAAAAAGCAAGTCTGGGACACAGATTTCTAGCTTTCCTAAATTGCTTATTTAATAGCAAACATTCTTGCAATGAAGTCCTTCACCTCGAGGAGTAATGGAGTAACACAACAGACATCTAAGTCATATGTGGGAGAGGGAAAATTAGCATCATACGATGCTTCTTTTATGTCCCATGACAAGTGAGTTACCTGTTTTGTGATGGGTTTTTATCAACAAAAACAGTTTCAGGACTTGTTGGCAGCTTTGTCAGAGAAGGTTCTGCCTACCCATGCTAATGAAGAAAGGTAGGAAGGCTGAATAAAAGCTCTTTAATTAACATTGAAACAGAGTGAAATGTAGGTCACCTTTAATAACTGTGTTAGAGCAACAGCTGTGTGTTTCATTTCTGTAGAACACTTTGTCAGTCACGGGTTCTTACCAGAACAATTTGCCTTACCAGGAAATAACCAATTAGGGGGAAATACAATAATTAGTTGAATCCAACGCTCCTTGGGGTTGGTATTGGGACCAGAGCCTGGAGAAGAGAAGGCTCTGGGAAAACCTTAAAGCCCTTTCCAGTGCCTAAAGGGGCTCCAGGAGAGCTGGAGAGGGACTTTGGACAAGGAATGGAGAGACAGGACACAGGGAATGGCTTAAAACTCACAGAAGGTAGGTTTAGACAGGATATTGGAAAGAAATTCCTGCCTGTGAGGGTGGGGAGGCCCTGGCACAGGGTGCCCAGAGAAGCTGTGGTTGCCCCTGGAAGTCTCCAAGGCCAGGCTGGACGCTACTTGGAGCACCCTGGGACAGTGGAAGGTGTCCCTGCCCATGGTAGGGTGTTGGAATAAGATGGTCTTTAGGATTCCTTCCAACCCAAAACATTCCACAGCCTCATGGATTTATCCTTTATCACAGTAAATTGTGCTGCCTGCCAGTGTTTCTACAGCAACAAGAAGCAGCTGGATGAGTCCAGTGACCATACAAATATTTGAATTTATACTGTGTAGACTGCAAAAGCTGGCTGGGTGTCAGAAAACTCTGTAAGACAAGAACCTAAATAGGAAAAGAATTGATCTGCATTCCCTGTGGACTAACTGCAAGCAAAATGGTTTAATGTAACAGTATTTCAGGACCACAGGAGTGTGAAGTCATGGACACAGAAATAGATGGTTCCAATCCCTAAAGGTGGTAAAGGCAAACAAGTCTGTAAAACCAGCATCTGATTTCACAACACAAGTCACAAAACTGTTAAAGAATTGGAAATAACAATGTGGAAGACAAGCAATAGAAGGTAAAATCAGCAGGGACAATGTGCTCTGATGTTCTAATTCATTATAAATGCATCCTGCCAAGCTGAAAGATGTCCCTCCATCTCACGGGGAAATCACTGACTAGAAACAAAAAAGGACTCTGTGTATTTTCATCTACTGGCTACAGAACTGCAATTCCAGGTTTGTGAAATGTAAACATAATCTGAACTTAAGGCACCAAGAACTTTAGCTTGCTTTCAGGTAGGGCAGTACCAAACTACCTTAATTTACATTTAAAAATGGTTTGAGCCCTTAGATCAAAAGAACAAATGAAAATGGACAACTGCAATAGACCTGATAACTACTGAGAACAGTTTTTAAAACATGTGCCTTTCTTCCCTACAGGAGGCTGTGATACGGAATGGAAACGGAGAGACAGGGAAAGATCTGTGCATGAGACTGTCACTTACATTTCCCAGATGTCCTCTGGGAGGTTGCCTGGGATCTCTGTCAAGCCCCTTCCCCGGCAATCCACGACGTTGTTGCTGCAGGTGCAGGCGGGAGGGCAGGTGACGGCGCTGGCGCTGCACGACGGCGGCTCCGACTGGGGACCTGGGACACCAGCAACACGTTAAACGTTGGCTTTAAAACTCATCTGCTGAGATTTTAACAGCAAAATACAACAGGCTCTGAGTTTTTCAGATCCTCTCACTACGTGAAGTATTAATTTATTTGCAAGTGAATGTAATACTCGACAAACCAACTGCAGAGAGAACGTGTAAAACGTTACTGTGCTCTCATTCCTCCTCAGTCTCCACTCGATCAATCTCCTCCCCTCATGAACACTTCTTTGGTCTCCTCCATGATCAGCCATATCAATTCATTCAAAGATTTTTCAATTAAGCCTTAGGATCAAGTAGTATTTCCAAAAGTTGTATTTGCCTAGAAGTTTCCATTGCAGAAACACTTCTTGAGTACTTTTCCATCCTGAGAGCAGACTGTCATCAGCCATGACTTATGTTTTTGAAATGAGGTAACCTGTTATGGTGTGAAGACTGGGAATATAAAGCCAGTTTTTTCAAGATTAGACAATGCAGTTAACGGAACCATAAAGAGAATTTAGAAAAGCATGAGTTCAAACCTTCAAACCCTCGCTTAAACCAGACACAAAGACACAAAGCTGCTCACAGAGCAAAGGTGTAGCATGAGGACATTGCTCTATACAAATTCTAGTCAATTCATTAGATTCAGGCTTAATTAAGTGTCATTAAATTTTTTTGAAACTGTAGCAATTATGTCAATTTTGCTCAAATGGTTATGATTCCTACATTCAAAGTTTTGATCGATGCATACATTTAGCCATAGACAAAATGGGTTTGCTATGCTAATTGAGGTTATCAAGATGTAGCAGTTATTGGTTTATTTATAGTGAGTCATATTTCCAAAGTACATCTAGCACAAGAAGCCTCAAGTATCTTTATGCTGAGATACAGATGGCTAAATGTGAAAGCTTCTGCTGGTTAAGAAGTGACAAAAATTGTAAAAGATTGGTCTTTTGGGTGGAAAAATAAAAACATCGTGGTTGCCAAAACACAAATACATCTAAAAATGTGGAAAAACTATTCACAAAGCTGGACATTCTTGGGGTTTGTCTTGGAAAAGACCCACAATGGATACTGACATGAATTATAACTCCACGTGACAAAAAGTAAAAAAAAAAAAAATTGTATCAGCTTGCAATCCAATGTTCATTATGACAATTAAGAATTGTATAAAAATGCAACATTCCTATAAATTTCCTCTCTTGATTGATGCCTCCATACCTGCATGGCTCAGCCCCTAACTCTGCACAGCAGCACCAGCTCCTGCAGAGAGCCACACCCGGCCCTGCTTTCACAGCCTGGCAAACAGCCCAGGAAAGTCAATATTGGAAAGGCATTCCGTGGCAGCCCTAAGTGTCAGGATTCTCAAAGGCAGACACAGGGTTTGAAAGGACATCAGCTGAGAACTTCTGCAGGTGACTTTACACTTGCAGACAGAGCCCTCCTGGAAAGCAAAACACAATTCCTGTGGAGTCACTCCTTCCGTTAGAAAGGGTTGAATTCCAATGGGAATTCATTCGCATTTGTCTGAGTTTCCTTAAATTCAAGCACACTGTCATTCCCCTTAAATATTATTTTGTAGCCAGGAATGACAGAGCTGCCATATATTAAAATACAATGTTGAGTTTCAGGATAAGATCACCCCTTCAACTGTGGGCGAAACATTGCCAAATTCAAATACTGGGTTTGAAATACTTTTATTGGGTCATCACCTGACTTTCTGTCAGGCCACCAGGAGAAAGCCGTGGGTTTTGCAGCTCTGTGTTTAAACCCAGCTTCCATTGATGGTAATCAGAGCTCTGAGCTCTGCATTTTGGGAGGCCAGACCTCAGAGCTCCACTCCAGGCATCCAGAAATTAGATTTTAAGAGGTAGTGACCATCTAAAAATAAATGGATCTCGCAGGAAATCTGTGGCATGGGCAGGAGTCAAATCAATTCTGTATGAGTGGGCAGCTGCTTCTACCATGAGACGATCCTAATGATCCTTTCTCTTTGATAAAAACCCTGTCTCATTTAGAGTCCACTTTCCAGCCACCCTGACAGCTGCAGGTGAGGAGTTTTCCACTGACAATCTTTCATCTCAAGACAGAGACCATTTTAGTGTCACCCTGAAGGATCATTTGGGCTAAAAACTTCCTTAAAAAGAAGTCAATAATATAATTAAAATTAAATCCACATGCCTATGGTCCAAGGAAACAAATGCATATTTATCAGGCAACCTGAACCAAGGGAGTTTTATCAGTGGAATCTTTGTATTGTGGAGAGCTGTTAAAGACTGGTCAAGGAAACAAGTCTAAGTAGGCTATGGAATATAAAGTTATTAAAATTTGGAGATGACTTTCATAGGTTTGCAAAGTATAAGCATACAGGTGACCAAGGGCCCTGGCACAACACAGCCTCCAAAGAAGGATATTTGAAACCTAAAAATGAATTTTCCTTTTGCTGCCAATACTTCTTTGAAAGAAAAGACACAGGGAAGGCAGAACTATTTCAAGATTTCTCTCTGTGTCCTTCCCAAGTGCAGTGAACTCCTCAGGGCGTGGATGCAGCAAAAGGAAATGGCCACAGACACATCAGCTCCGTTTATATGATTTCCCTGCTGAAGCTGTTCTCACAATCTGTCATTTTGCCATTCCTGATTTTTTTTATAATACACAGCAGCCCTAGCTCACCACGTTAATTATATTTTTCTCTGAGGTAAAAGTCATCAACTCAATCACGCATTTTGCTAAAAGAAAAACACTAACAAAATGTGGGAGCCAGGGTAGGAGCATGATTAACAAAAATTACTGTGTGTTTTTTGCCTGATGCAGTGTCACTAATTATGGTAGTTAATACCTGGCACCACTTGAATTCACAGTCTCAGACTGTGGTTTAGGGGAAAAAAGGAATTAGAGGAGAGACTTAGGACCCAGAAGTTTACAGAGAAATCAAATGCTTTTTTCAAATAAGTCTCTCACTGGCCTCTTTTAAGAGCAGCAAACAGACTAATATTACAATTAGAATAGAATTGTTATGGTGTATAAATGAACAGTTTAAATGTCACAGGCATCTAAAATAAATTTTGCAATTACTAAATAAACTGAATAATCTCATTTGCACTGACACCCAATTACAGCACGCTAAGCAGTGTGTTTTATTACCTCCTCACCTATGCAATGGCCTCTGCAGCAGCTCCTTTCCACCTGCAAAACCTCAGTTCTGTGTAAAACCCGCTAATGGATTTCAAGATAAATCTGACAGGACTTCCTGGTTAAAAACCCCCGCTGACTTTACATCACTTGAAGTATATCAGACATGAAATTATTGATCAATAAACAAAACAGTACAAGGATTGCAGATCCATGGGTACAGCATGACCTTTTGGGGTGTAATTAAATAACCCATTGTAAGTTCTGCCAGTGCTGGGATATCTGAAATCAATTACTGCTGCATGAGCCGTAGTTTGCATTCGATTCCCAGGGATAGGAATGAATTTATTCTAAAACACCTAAGGCAGAGGTGTTGCTCCTGACTGATGTCTGCAGAGAGATCTGGGCAAGGGAACCACAGCTGACCATGTGCAAAATTCACATTCCTTATCCAGGGCAAATATTCCTTTGATGGACAAAATTTGTACGGATTTGTTTGTCCTCCACAAATGTGGAGCAAATGGTTCAAGCAGATATCTCCATCGATGGTTGTTCAGCAGCTGTTTGCTGAGCAGAGCTTTAAGATTTATGATTAGAAACTTTAGCCCCTAATTGATGTTAATGCCATGGGGTTCATGGTATGCAAAAACTTGCCAGTCATGAATATTCATGACTTGATTCAAGTTCTCTGCTTTGCTGAACGTTCCCAAACAGTCAATTTATCTGTTAAAAATTCGTGGCACAGCAGCACAACAGTTCTGTAGGCAAAAGTCAACACTGATCAGTTTACAAATAAATATCAAGGAATAAAACTGGAAATATCCAAATACCCTGAAAGGAAGGTCTGGTTTGATGAATGAAGCCTACTTTATTCTACAAATCCTGCTTAGCATGCTTCAAAACCTATCAGTAAAATAACACCATGAAAATCAGACCTTCCTTCACACTGTCATATCCTAAAAGCACTAATATTGCAATTATTTAATTAACAATCATAGCTCCACAATTATATGGAATACTACTAAGAAAAATGGAACAAAGTAGAACAAAGAAGCAGCCTCAACCAGAACAACTGAGGTGGAATGGGTGAAATTGTTCTTCTGAAGGATTAATAAAACAGAACCTGTGAGACAACTGAAGTCTATAAAACTTTGACAAAGGTGTTTTTCTCTCAGGGAAATTTATTCCAACTAAGACTTGCATAGGAGGGGTTGAAAAGCCAAATTCTCTCTTATGCCCAGTGCCCACTCTGAGCCTTTCTTGCAAGGTCTTTCTCCAGCCCCGTTCTCCTAAAAGCAGGTAGAGCTTAACTTTCCACCTACTGCCCAAAGGAAGGCTGCAGTGTGCATTTGGTTCTCTCTGCCTGCTCTTCCACAGACTAAAAAAATTCTAATAGAAAATCTTAAAAGAGGTAGTGCTTCTGCAGCTCAAACGGTGCCCATGCACAGCCACCTCATTAATGCCAACTCCCCAATTTGTATCAGCGCTCCTGAAGGGGCGGATGAAGTGACATTTAAAAATAGGTCCAGAAATAATACAGCGAACTTATAAATATATTCAAGCATAAAAATGAAGAGGAACATAAATTATTTAAGTGAAAGGATGCCACCTGCACAAGGTTAAAAGACAGATAATGGTCATGATCAATTGTGAGCCTGGGAAGGGAGGGTCGTTCCAAACAGGTGATCCATCGTGGACTGCTGCACGATGGAGTTTGATAAAGTTCTGGAAGGAACGGAAATAGTTCAAGACTGTTCAGTCCTCGGGGTTTGATTTACTGCTTTTTGAAAAGGAGCTGTAAATACGACATGATTTTATTTGCTTGCATATTTGTCTTTGCTTCTGTACCCTGTCTGCCTCCTGCTGCAGCGAACACGGTGCTGGCCCTGCCCTGGCACAAAGCTGCTCCCTTCAGGAGGAGGAAGAGGAGGAGGAGGAGGACGAGGAGGATGAGGATGGGATTCACTCCAGCCAGAAGCATCACAGACTGACCCAGCTTTCCAGAGCTGGCACACACAGTGGGACACATCTCCAGATAACAACATCCAAGGGCTCCAGTCTGGTCAGGAGCTTCCCCACGGACAGGTCTGGAGGGAGGAAATGCTTTGTTCCAGGTCAGTGGGCAAGAACTGAAGAGCAAGGCACCATCCCCTCCCCTGGGCTGCCTTGGGATTCCAGGGACCAGATCCTTTGGCATTTGGAGAATGCCAAGGAAGGCAGGGCAAATAGAGACCTCTCCCGGGACACACTGGGGTTGCTGCCTCTGCTCTTCTGCAAGAGGCCCCTGGTCCATTCGAGCTCTTTAAGCGTCTGGAAATTACAGAATAAAATCCTTAAAGATCTTCGAGGCTAAACATGTTTGCCTGCCAGTCCAGGGGTGAGCCAGGAGATCCCTCCAGTTGGGAAGGGGGTGTTGGTGCCCAGCTCTGCCAGGGAAGCTGCTGTGGGAAGAGGCCAGGGCGGTTCTGGCTGCTTCCACTGGGCTGCACAGCTGAGCCGGCCCGTGCAGAGTGCACCTGAGAAAGGGCAGAGCGGGGCCAGGCAGCAGGGAGTGAGGAAAAGCTGTGAGAAACAGCCCTGGGAGCAGCGAGGTGGGGAAGGAGATGCTGCAGGAAATCCTGGTTTCACGCCAGAGCTGTGAGAAGAGGCAGTGTGAGCACACAGGTGGAATGCCACGATACAACATCACTGATTTCACTGTCAGCTAAGCAGAAATTCACACAAACCTGGTGCTGACTGTATGCAACTTTGCATTTGTCCTCTACTACTTTCTGGAATTCTGCAGTTGTTTTATAAGCAGCTCAATGCTGGCTTTCATTACTCTTATTAATTGTGTATCCACAAATGGGTTGCCAATCACACACAGGTATTAAACAGGAAAATGTCTACAGATTTCCTGCAAAGGCTTGTCCACAGTCTCAAATGTTCCTCTGGATTTACCACGACTGCTCTCTGTGAAACAGCCCCAAGCACAGCTGTGGTACTGCCAGGAAACATTTCTTTTCTGTACCAAAATACTACCAACCTATCTAGTAATAAACCAAACCACCAGCTTTGGACATTAACATAAAAACTAATCGTGTTATTATTTTTACAGCAACAGTTCAAAAGCTCAATGGCTGAATAATTATACCCCAACCTGCCATCATTAAATAAGCATTAAAGTGCTATACATACTGCTCTGGGGAAAAGAGAGTTCCAGGAAAAAAAAGGCTAATTATACTGAAAGGTAAGACATCATTTTCGGTAATAAACCTAAATTTACTGTAATTAAAAGCCAATTTTCAGCTTTGGTCTTTAAAGAAATATTAAGTGCTGTAATAAATACATATTTATCCTTCAGATTCACAAGATGGTCCCCTGAATGAAAAACACCATATGTGGCATCTTACACACTAGGCAAGTCAAGAAGTAAATTCCTACAGTGTGAAACATCATCACTGCTCGTGCTAGAGCAAATTTAGCTTTGTAATAAGAAACTTAATGGAAACTGCAAACAAACAAACTGATAAATAGTGATTATGTGTCTCCAAATTTCCTACACAATTTCGTTTGAGGAGCAACTAACAAATGCACAGTACTGAAATGTTGCTTCAGACTAAATGGTAATGTCAGTCTGCGGTAGCAAATTGTAACAGGAGGTAGAAATTCCATCAGCGTGTCACAAAAACCTCCCGAGATCAAATTTAAACCGCAGTTTTTACCAAAAGGCTTTAAAAGTCATACACACTCTAAATCCTGCCTAGGCTCCGTTGTAAGAGCACTTAACTGGGTCTGTGGATGGTCACAAAGAGCAAGAACAGTGAGGAAAGGGCTGCCATGGGCCTAAGGTGACTCAAAGGTCACTGTTTAGGAAAGGGGTCGCAGCTGGATGAGGTGGTCAAGCTCCCTGAGAAAGCAACAAAGCAGCTGCACAAGGAGATGTCCCACGGGGCAGAAGTGACCGTTCACACACAGAGAAAGGTCTCCTCCTCCTCGCAGTTTGCTTTTCCAGCTCTTTGAAAACGAGGGCCACATGAATGGGGATGGACTGCCCAGCCACCACCCCTCCAAACCCACCAGCAAACCATCCACGCTCCTCTTCAGCTCCAGGAGCACCAACCCCCGTGCTGGCAGCACCTCCTGCCCCCCAGCCACCACTGCAGGGAGCTTTACCCAGGGGCAGACGGGGAGTTCCCCCCACTCCCTCCCTCTCCACGCGCCTTTCCCTTGGCATCTCCCCAATGTCTCATTAACACGGGAGCCTGACGAGCGCTGTCTCATTAGCGCTCATTGCTGGTGTCTCCTGAGCAACGCGCTCTGGAGCCGTGAGGAAATGGAGCAGGACCTGAGCTCCGCGCTCTGGCCGCAGTAACAGCTCCGTTTGAGGGCTCTTCGACCTCACCCAAACAAATAAATCTGCTTCCTCATCAGGGCTTCCAGGATAAAATCAGGGCTTCAGCAGCAGGAAGCTGACATATCTTCCTCTTTCTTATACCCGTCTCACCACACGAATCAGAAAATCCAAATCTTCAACAGAGATTTGGATCGATCCAGCGTTTTCTCAAAATCAGTATCAGTTTACTTAGCTAGAAAACACTTGGCTATGGTAATAACTTATCTTGAGTTAATTTCAGGCTGAATTTTAAGTTATTTAGTCCAAATTATGCATCTTGATTTTCTTTACATTCTTTGAGACTCCCAGAATGGGAACTAAGGGTCAAGGATCAAAGAAAATGGTTTCTAATCTAAAAAGAGAACATTGTATGGATCCACCTTCCTTCTCTACGAGGCTTGTTTCATTATTAAAGAAAACTATCTTAGAAAAGCATTAAAAATCACATATTTTAGACTTAAAATTTCATCAGCTCTTAGAAACATCAATGTCTAGTCTAGCCTAAGGAATCTTTCAAACATTCTTCAAACTCCTGAGAACACTGTCCACAGTAAAATACATCAAACTCCTGGCCAAAACTAAAACAAATCTGGAGAGCAGTTGAGGTATGCTACAGATCCGGGCACGAGGCACAATGCTCCTGTTTAGATGCACAGGCATTCTCTCATGTATATACTCAGGAAAACCAGAATGATTCATCACTGGGAAAAAAAAATCCAAATGGGGTCAGTGGTTTCTGCACAGAGAGCCCTGACAAGACCAAAGGAAGCACAACTTCATGAACCCACTGCTTTGTTTGCAAAGCTCTACAGCCACGCTGCTGCAGGTGAGAAAACACATTATAACTTAACAGAACTGATCAATATGTAAACTAATTTCGACTTCAGTGAGTAAAGAGCAGGTAGAAGAAAAATCAAAGAGCCATAATAAAACTTATATGAGAGGAAAATGAAATAAAATGACTCTGTAAGGAGGTCAGAGGAGGACAAGAGACAGACAAATAGGCAGAGAGAGAATGTGTTTGAGAGAGACATAGAAGGAGAAGCCAGTCCAACAGGGGAACATCTGAGCATAGGAGGGAAGCTGGGTTTGATCCAGGCAAAGACTGGAAGGCTCTGAGAGGTACTGAGCCTAAGCCAGCACCCCCAGATGCTTCTCTTCTACCTAAGGGAGTATAAAAATAAATATCTCCCAAAGCCCAGAACACAGGTAGGATTTCAGCTGCACTGGCTTTGCTTAGTGCACTGTCTGCTCAGCTCAGCAGTGTGGCAGTGACTGGCAAAGCTCTGGTGGAGGGAGCAGAAATACATCACTCTACCTGTATGAAATACATCATGCTACCGACATGAAATACATCATGCTACCTACGTGAAATACACCCTGCTATCCGTGTGAAATACAGCCCCCTAAACACCCTGGTATTCAGGTGAAATACAGTCCCCAAACACCCTGGTATCCATGTGAAATACATCCTGCTATCCATGTGAAATTCAGCCTGCCATCCATGTGAAATATATCCCCTATACATTCTGGTATCCATGTGAAATATACCCTGGTATCGATGTGAAATACACCCTGGTATCCATGTGAAACACACCCTGGTATCCATGAGAAATATACCCCCTATCCATGGGAAATACACCCGCTATCCACGGGAAATCCAGCCCACAATCCATGGAAATCCAGCCCACAGTCCATGGGAAATCCAGCCCACAATCCATGGGAAATCCAGCCCACAGTCCATGGGAAATCCAGCCCACAATCCATGGGAAATCCAGCAGGCTGTCATTGTTTAGCAACATCACCAAGGGGCTCATCCTCTGGTGCCACAAAATCTCCCCTCCTGCCCACCCTGCCTTGCAGGGACTGTGTCACCGAAGGCATCCCAGAGCTCCATAGCCACCTGTGCAGGAGTTGGAGGCCATTTGGAGATTTCTCCGGGAACAGATGGCCCCGAAGGCAAAGGCCCAGGAAGGCTGCTCGGTCAGGGGTGGCTCTGGAGGAGAGAGGAGGGGACAGCTTGCTGCAGGAGCCAGCCAGAAGGCCCTGGTGGGTGACAGGAGTGCCAGCAGCACTTGGCACTCTCCTCCAGCAGTGAGGGGCCATCTAATCCCAGCCCTGCTCTGTTCTGTCCCTGACCTTTCCCCTTCTCCTCAGCAGCACAAATCCAACCAGAAATATTTCCAAACCTATCACCAGGCAACTGAGCACTGTGGAATCCTACACCTTCACCTCCAGCTCTGAGCCAAATGCTCAAGACAAGGGAAACCTGGGAGAGCTTCTCCACTGCTCACAGGTGACCTACAAGCACCATGGAATCGGCTTTTCTATGATTTGTATGAACAAGCTGAAGAACGTTTTTGAAAGACTGACACCCAGGTATGACTCAGTTTGCCTGGATATACCTGCACAAAGCTCTGACTTCAGCAACGTTCTCTGGAGAGACTTCGCACTTAAAATTTATAAACCCCACGGTGAAGGACATGTCCAAAGAGAATCCAGCAATTTGGGTTCTATTTAGGGCACTTCTCCAACATTGTTTCAGTTCTTCTTTTCCAACTTGTTATGCATAATTCAAAATGTGTTTCCGAAGGAACATTTGTCATAAAATTATAAAACATCACTATTTTTCGCACAGGATTCAAAGAATGACATCAGCTTTTCAATGTTGTGTTTCTTTTTTCCCCAAATTATGCTTCTACTCTTCCTCCTCTGAAGCATCCAGCAGCACCAGTTTTGAGCTGGAATGCTCTGATGGAGCCCATTTCACAGTGAAGGAAAAGCTGGGGAGGTTTTTTTGGTGTTGTGATGTTCCCACTGCCATAAAATCACAAGATTCTGAGCCTATACTTCACCAGAGCAGTTCTCCACTTTGTATTTCAGCTCTTCACAACTGGGATGCAAAGGTGGCTGTCCCTGCCAGCTCCAGGCTGGTCACAGTAATTCACACAACCTTAACTTCTACACAGTTCCTCTGCAGAGGGACAAGTTCTGTCCTAGTTTGACTTCACAGTCACATATTAACAAATTGTGCCATAAAATCAGGTGTAAGAGCTGTAATAAGGAGAAGGGAAGATTTATATCCTCTTTAAACCAGCTGTCCATGTAGGTTTTTGTCGAACTAGCTTGTACTAAGCTGAGTTCTCAGCGAAATCCGCCGCTAAAATGAGCTCTCCAAATGAATTTCTTTTTCAGTACATTTAATTCCATTTCCCAAATGAGACTTACAGGGATACAGCTGATGGACTGTCTCACTGAAAAATTCCTCCCTTGAATTTTCATTATTTTATATTTTTTACGAAAAGCAGGCAAATCTTGAGAGAACGCCTATATCCTCTTGGTCCAACAAGCAACTGTTAAAAACCTTGTCAATTTTAGAAGTCACAGTCTGCACAGACAGCCCCATTTAAATGAGTTCTGTTCACATTACATTTCTCATTCAGCAATTATTATCTCTTCTCCTGACTTAAACAACTCATTTTCCTCCACTTCACTGTATCATAAATCCAAATAGCTGAACTCATGCTCCATCTAAAACTTCATTTCATGAGGAGAAAAAAAAAAGAAAAGCTGTGGTTGCCTCTGGTAAAATTAGCTTCTGCTAATAGCTTAATTCATTTATCCATTTCTTTTATCCTTCCTCTCCCAAAACTTTGACATTTCTAAATTTTTTTTTTAGTTAAACTTTTGATGTAACTTATCAGATATTCTGGCTATCATCTCCTCAACAGTGCAGAAGCTGCTCAGCACTCTCGAGTATCATGTCTCAATGAGCACCGGGCACAACTTCATTTTCCAGGTGCCCCTCCAGGGCTGGGCATTCATTTACCACGCGTGAGTGGGGTCAGACCTTTCTTCTCTCAGTGCAGCCCCTTCTCTTACTTTGTCGTATGTAAATGAAATTACAGAAAAAGGCATTCCTAAAACATTTCCAGCACGAGCAGTTCTACCGTGTTTCCATCAGCCAGTCCAGGCACCCAGAGGATAAAGCTTTGGGGCTCACAGGATGTGAGAGATAAGGAACAAAACAGCCCAAGAGTCACAGTCTATCAAGACTCAGACTCACATCCCCTCCATAACGAGCCCTATGTCACCTCTGAGACTACAAAACCACCTCCCAACTAATGCCTGGTATCTTTTTTTCCACAGCTTACACACTGCCAGGCCTCTCCTCCACCAGATCCTGCCTTCCAACCCAACTCAGAGATTTCTTTTTCCACTCTTTGTCCTTTTTGTATGTTGTTTGTTTTTCTCCTTTTAGGAAAATGTATTTCTGTCACACAAGAGCCAAGTGCGGCTCCAGAGGCTTGATGAACAGGCCCAACCAACATGCAGACACACGAGTTGTGAGTGTCATCAGCCCCATTTATCAGCGTGGAAACTTGTAGAACAGCAAAGTGCATTGGCTCCCTAAGAATCCTGTTTCAGTCCCTGGGATAAAATCTGCTCCTCGTGTTCTAAACTCCAATCATTTGTCAACAGACTCAGATTTGCATTTTCTATTTCCTTTCTTTTGTATTCCAGTCAGCTGTAGAGCTCTTCCCTTGAGAAATAGCAAATTATCCACACTTAATTGATTTCTTATGTTGATATCATTGGCAATGTTAAAGTAGAAGAAGTAATTTGAGAACCAAACTGTTAACTGGAATCCAATAATTCTTACAGGGCTGAAAAAATCCCACAATTTGATCTCCTCCCATACAGTTTAGTGACGATAAAAACAAACAGGATTGAAACAGGATTTCTGTTTGCGCTCAAACGCGACACAGCCATTTTCCACTTTTTTTTTTATGGGAACAGTGACATGAGGCTGTCAGTTGATAGACAAACGAGCGATTGGCAGCATTACCAGAGCAGACAAAGTCCTTCTTCTGCACCTCGGCCACGAGGAAGCCGCGCAGGCCGCCGGGCGCCAGGCAGAAGGTGAACTGGCCGATGGTGCGGCGCTGGCGCAGCCAGTCCGACAGCCAGGCCAGGTGACAGTCACAGTGCAGGAAGTTGGAGTGCAGCCGCCTGCAAGAGACACAGCGAGGCCACGGTTACTGCGGGTTAAACACCAGCCACAGAGAGAGAGATGGAGTGTGGTGTTACAGAATGGAGGTGACAGAGGAACAGCCCCTGAAAGCCAGAGTGACCTCCTGGCTTTGGTCCGGAAGAACCCATGAAACACATCCTGGGTCACCAGGGCAGGGGTGGGAGAGCACTGGGGGTTTGTGACCTGCTGGAGCTGTCAGAGGTGAGAAACCCTGTTTGTGACCTTCAAAGGCATTGGTTCCCTGTTCCCATCACAGGCATTGGTTCCCTGTTCCCATCACAGGCATTGGTTCCCCGTTCCCATCACAGGCATTGGTTCCCTGTTCCCATCAAAGGCAATCCTGTGACACAGAATTGGTGATTGGGGCACCCTGGGGCGCAGAGTTATTTCCTGTTTGGGTGATGGTCGATAAGGATTTTTCTCTGTGCAATGAACGTCTTTGCACAGCAGCATCCTGTGAAGGCCGGGACCCCTCCTCAGTCACCGCAAGAGAGAGATGGAGGAGGAGCCTGCCCGGTCTGCGCTGCCTCTCACTGGGATCACCCAAAGTTCCTGCTTATAGGTGAGCCAGGGCTTGACTGTCCTCATTGCCACGTAATATTATACAGAGGTTAGATAAAATTTGTGTCATTATTTGTAATGTTTTGGAAAAGTTAAGTTCAATTAAGATCCACCTGCAGCCGGCCACTCTAGAGACAAAAATATGCAGAATTTAAAATTGCTCCACGTAACTACTTTGCCTGTGATTTCCTGTCAGAAAGAACTGCATGGATGTGATATCACTGAGTGAATTCAAAGGGTGGCTTGTCTAAACATGAGGACCGGGCTGGAGAATGGGATGATGAGGGATTCTTCCCTCTTCTCCCTCCTTTGGGGAGAGGTGGAGAGAGGGAGGGACAGAACCCCTCCACATTAGCTCAGTTGGTTGGAGCAT